>NDXB01015058.1:0-14760 GCA_002631895.1 Agapornis roseicollis | reverse complement strand
AAAAAAAAAAAAAAAAAAAAAAAAACAAACACACTTTTGAAATGTATTTACAGCTTGTTTTTCTCTTGGTGTTTTCTCCTATTTCAGACTTGCTGTTTCTAAGTAACTTGTGTTTGTAGAGATATTTCCTAATCAGTACAACATATGAATAAATGTTAACTGTCTTTTCTTGTTACCAGAGTAAGGCCACTCAAAGAGAAATGCAGCTTTCCTAGATGACACAAAAAATATTTATAGCAGTGAGTAAAGTTTGCTTATATGTTCTTCTGTTATCTTACATGCTGGAGGACACAGTAATTTTCCCAACCTGTAGATTTTGCAGTGTATGAGAGAGGAGAGGTGACATTACTGTGAAGTAAATATCTTTTCCATTTGATCTAACTCCTGTCAATTGTTTGTTTGGTTTTTGTTTTAATGTATTTTCAGCTTCATACTGGCTAGAGTTATGAATGAGGAGGCACTTCTATCCTAACTTATTTTTTGGTGCTAAAACTTGCTGGAAAATTACACTTTATGCTGAGGGATCCCATGCTTATCAGTCCGAAAATCAGTGATTTATCCTATCTTTCTTTCTTGAGACCATGACTAATAAAATTTATCTTGGCCTCTTTTTGACATACACCACTGCAAAACATGTTTTGGCAGCTTTTGGTCCCTAGCCAGTCTGTCCATAGTCACAGATGTACCTGAGAAGTGCAGGCTCTGCTTAGCTCAGCACATCTGGAACTAAGCAGGAGTCATGAGTGAGGGGATATAGCACTTCAGGCATGTTGGCTATGGCATGTTCTTTACCAGCCCCCCAGTACTGAAGCTATGGCAAAATTCACATTGACGTCAAAAGGACAAGGGTCTGCACCTCAATGCATATCCAAATATTCTACTTGTTTGCCTCTTTATTTACAAAACAGTATGTGGGAAGGAACTTCTTTTGTATTTCTTAAAGAAATGTATGAAATCTGCATTTTAATTATGTATGACCATAAGAAATTATTTTGTTGAATTAGGTTTCTTCTTCCATATTGAAATAAGCTTTTTCACAAAAATTCCTCTCTCACATACAATTGTGCTGACTTTTTGTTGCTTATGAGAAAATAGGAGCATCATTTAACATACACTCAACATACACCAGTTTACTGCTGTACTTGAATGCAACTCTTCTTTTATGCAACCATCATATTAATGCCATCTTTCTTACACTATCCTAAGCAACAAGTCCCAGTGGGAAAATCACCCAACAAGAATACCCATAGACTTTCTAATATCTAGCTGAAACACAACTCCCACCCTTCTTTTTTTTTCTTTTTTTAAAAAAAGATAGAAATAACATTTATATAATTTTATTTTTCTTTTAATACTCTACAACTTGTAACAACAAATCTTTCTCATTCACTGATTTTGAAGATCTTTCTTACCTTCTGTAGGATTATTTAGAAGGAAAAAAGATCCTGTATGACAATTGCTTTCTAGTCTGTTCCACAGAATTTTCCTATCATGAAACTTACATTCCAAGCAAGAATTAAAGATATAGGTCTGATCTCTCTCCCCTTCTCTCTCAAGGCAAAAAAAAAAAAACTTATGAAGAAAACCACCAAACACCACAATTTATCTAGCTTTGTTTCTCATTGTAATGATTTCACAGCACTTGTTATGTCTTGGTTCTGTTGAGGCCATTTCTTCTCCACAGAGCACCATGATTCAGTACAGCTCTGCAGAGCCATGGATGAAGCATTGAGTGACATGGTTTAGTGTGAGGTGTCCCTGCTTATGGCAGGGGGGTTGGAACTAGATGATCTTAAGGTCCTTTCCAACCCTAACTATTCTATGATTCTAAGTTTGTGCTGGAGGACTACTTAGTGCTTTTGGGATATGGAGTGCACCTCTGTGGGCTTAGTCCTGCAGAGCCCCAGGTACATGCTGTCAGGTCACATACACACAGAAGAGAGACTTTCAAAGCCAGCTCCCATCTCACTCACCTGTGTCCCCAGGTAGCCCTGTAGCACTCTCACCTATGACACTGATACTGTGCAAAGCCTATCTCCAAGGCCATTTCCCAACATTCAAGGAAGAATACCTTCACCTACCCCTAAGTTGTGCACATGAAATTAAATGTTGCCTTCTTTAAGCTTAACCATTTCTGAAAATGTTTTCTGGAAAGTGGTCATTGGGTAATTGGGGCACGTTGTCTTTGCTGAAAACAAGCAGCCCAAAATGGACATGGTAGGCTCCCTGGGGACCTGCAGTGAGATGGTGAATGGCAAGGAGTACGGTAAAAGCAAACTTGATAGAAAGTAAAATCCTAGCAAATGGTGCATGCACAGAACGCACTGTTAACAAGAGATGCCCTCTCACATAGTCTGGGATTTATACAGAAGTGGTGATGTTTCTATAAATCAACTGGACATATTTCAGAGCCATTGTAAAATATCTATTATGTGTAATATTCCTCAACATCATTAACTCAGTTATTCATTGTCTCTAGATTTGGTATCCCTGTAGATTAGAAAGTATACCAAATAATGCCTCTAAACTAGCCGTTATTTTAAACAGTAAGAGCATATGTTTGTCCTGTTCATTCTGATGGACCAAAATTGATTCCTGAAAACAAGTGGATTAGGCCAAGGCTGAATTCAGCATACTGAAAATTATGAAGTAACTGAGCAGAAACACAGTCCTTACAAAATATTTTATTTCTGAGGTCTTAATTAGAGTATCTGTTAACACTCCCATCCTATACTAGTGTTTATATCCTAAAATCTATGCTTGTCTTCTCTTTTTTGACTTTCTGTTGATGCATTTCAGAATTTGCCACTATGTTTTTAGAAATTGTGGTGGCTTAAAGCATAAAAGGGAGCGAAAATATGTGGAGATTTGACATTTGTGAAATATTTCCTTCTTGAAAATAGATTTTAACTTCAGAATTTATATTATTTACTTCTAATATCCAAAAGAGAAAATTAAAAGCATCAGGACCTTATTATGAAATTGATCTTAGTCTACAGTAGCTAGTATTTACAGAAGACCCACACACTTCTGCAAGTCATCCATGAAGCCTCATTCTTTAAGCAACTGCCAGTTTTTTAAAGGTCATCAAGTTGCCCAAAATACACAACAGCAATGTGAATGTAATGCTTAATCGTTTGCATATTCAGAAATCAATCTTGTTTCCCTTGGACAGCTTTAGTAGCAAACAGCAGTGTTAACATAATTAGGTTTGAAGGTTAATTCTTTGCTTACTCATGTAGCAGGAGATCACAGTTCTTTATTGTCGGGCTGTGTAATGAATACCACCACTGCTCTGCTCTGCATCTTCACTGCTGTGTTCATGGGCAGCTGGGGGTAGTTTGAGCCTCATTTGGAGAACTGCTTATCTTGGCATACATGAACCTTATTTATAAAAGGGACAGAAGTGGCTTTATTGCTCCAAATTCAAGGGAAGCCTTAGGTTGGAGAGGTTGGCTGTGATCTGGGTTCAGATACCCTACAGCTCTGTGTGAGCTCTTGCAGCGGGCAGAGAGCCACTGCTCACACACCCGCTGACTCCGGGTGCTGAGTCGCTTCATATCCTAGAGGGTGCAAGAGAGCCTAATTTCTGGTGTATCTGTCACAACAATGCCTTTATTTGTTTCAGAACAATTCATTGTCAACTCGTTCAGATCTAAGCAATCCAAAGTACCATTTCATAGAAAGGCAAGGAAGCAAAACCATATTCAGGCTCTTCTTTCTTAAGTAAGTCTTTATTTGGCCTGTTCTTATCTCACCTGTGCTGGTATAACTGAGGCATAATTGCGTTTTCAGGAGAGTTACAGCAGAGTAAACCCAGTGAGGAAAATGAAAAAATTCTTCCCCCTGCCAATTTGTTCTTTATTTACTGTGCTGCTAGTTATGCAGTTGAAGATTATGCACCTCTTAACTATTTCGGATATATATATAACTGCCCCTATACTCTCTCACTTTTCATTAAGGGCTATGCATAGGGCTATCACTGAACATCTGCTGGCCTTGATCCAGTCTTGGAAGACTCCCACTGCCATATAGCCTAACTTCTGAAACTTGCAGCTGCATAAAATAGTAACTGGTAAGAAGCAGTGGTGTGATCCTCTGACGTGAAGCAAGCTGAGTAAGAGCTGCAGATAATGTACAGAAAAGGATGAAAGAAAGATACACACTGGTGTTTTTGTTCTTTCATCTCTGAACATGGCTGTTGGTTATAGAGGCAGAAAGCTGGGACTGGTGCTGGGAGTAAGGCACATCAATTCTCAAACTTGCTCACAGGATAGACTCAGTTCATCTTGAAGCATTTTTTTGTTACTTTTTTTTTGTTTATCTTGGTAATATTGTTTGACTTAAAATAGCAACTTCTACCTGTGGCATGGAATTCAACTTTTATGACAGCTGAAGGATGTAGACGTTTTTACAAACATCGTCTTTAACAAATGTTTATGATTTTGTCATATCTTTTTTTTTGAGCTGAAAACAATCAATCATAAAGTGTATGTACATGCAGACAAATGTGTATGTACACCGCCTGAGGGAAACGGTCCCGTCACACATTATTGTTGGGAGATGGCATAGCTGTTCACAAATAGCAACAACATTCTCCCTTCCTCCTTCAAGGAGAACCTGTAGAACCTTTCTCTTTGCACTCGCAAAGGTGACCTACACCACAGTACAGGGGAAACATACCCTTGAAACCCTTTCAAAGGCTTCTTCTACATGTCCTTTTTTCCCCTGTGTTCTTCAGCCTACAAAGCCAACTCGCTGCAGTTCCCTTGTAGAGGCTGTCATTGAAACATTAAAGCCTGTAAAAGTAAATCAAATGAACTGCTCTATATTACAGGGTGTCAGGAATTTAAGGCAAGATATTTTACAACCCCAGCTGTTAAATAAAAGAATTTCCACATTTTATTAAATACATGTATTTTTTAAATACAACAACTTCTACAATTTATGCATGAGGCATACAGCATAGTTACATCAGTTGAAGGCTTGTAGTCTTAGCTGTCTCTGAGATACAGCTTTCTGTCTAGTCCTAACAGCTTTAAAATTGTAAAATATCTGCGTTACAGAAGCAAATATGATTCTCATAAATCAGAGGCTGAGTGACCCTCTGAAGCCAGTTCATATGGGAGGGATGGTTGTGCAGCATCAGGAGTGCACCAGCTCACTGCAGAGATCAAAGCATTCATATCACAAAATACTGACAGATGACCATACAGAGAGGTACCATTTCTTAAATCCACTGATGGGTGACATACCTTCCTTAATCCTGATGTCCTCATGGTCTTTGTTTTGTTCCTCCATAGGCTTTTGTATCAGGGACAGCCAGCAGTTTTTGGAGACACAAGGCTGGCTGTTGCAAGCTATCGCAAGATTTGAAATGGGTTTCCAAATAACTATGGCAAATAAAACTGTGAATGATTTGTCAGTGCAAAGTTAATCATCTCTATCTCTTGCATTTATTGTGTGCTCATCCCAGGGTTATCTAAGTTTCCATACCTGCTCTTGGAAATAATAAACCATTTTATTACTGTCTTTATCTTTTCTTCTTTCTCCTCTTCCAGCAAGCTTTCAAAAACAGAAAAAAAAACCAGTTTCCCTTGAAAATGTAGCACCCTTATCCTAACCCCATTGAAATCAATATGGATTTTGTCACTAGCTTCATAGACAGCAGGCTCATGCTTACTTATGCAACATTCTGAAGCTCACAAAGAGCGTGGTGATTCTGCAAAGACTGGAAGTGCTGAAAGTGAAATAGTAACATTCATCTATGTTTAAAACCACCTTGAAAACCCTCCAGGATATGAAATAAAACACAACCCAAACCATCTTACTTTGAGTGGTCCTGCTTAAGTATTGAGCAAACTTTATAATAATGGTAATAAATTGGTGCTTGAGGCAGTTTCAGCTATATTACATATTCTCTATATACTATAGATATGGATGTATTCACCCTCTATATTGTATGTGTATGTGTGTGAGTATTTACACATAACGCACATACATATATGTTTTATGTATGCATAGATGATACTAACTTTTCTAAGTTTTACTTCTTTCCCTCCCATAGCTGAAACTGCTGGTTACTAACAAACATCCACATCATATTCTATGTATGAAGGATATAATTTATTTGTAAACTCAGGATGTTCTTGTTTTATAGAGTTGCTTGTATTTTATAATTTATTTACATGTCATGGTTGGAAATGCTTATCTAAGTGCTATGCATTGAAGTGTATGTTTGCTAAATCCATTTCATTCTGTTTGTGGCTACATTCTTTCTCATTATGACAGTGGTATAAAATAGGGCTAAGGAGGAGACAAACTGATGGATATAGAACTTATGCTGGTCCCACCAGAAATTCCAGAAGAGGATGTATCAGTAGTAGATATATATATATATTTTATCAACTAAATTTTATGGGGGGTGGGGGGCTGGGGGAGAAAAAGAGCAGCATGAGGACAAGTTCAAAATGTGGAAAGTCACAGCCATTTCCAAGTTGGTCAACAAATGCATTGAACCTTTTGCCATTAAAATTGTAAAGTTTATTGTTTGCTGGCTAAAAAATATCCTTTTTGTGGTATCTGAGGTGTGAAACATTGTCAAAAATATGATGTCTGGAAAAAAAATCAAACTATAGTGGCATTAAATGTTTACTTTTATCTTATCAATATATCTGTCTCTTCCTCCTGACTATTTTACTTTGGATGAAAGCATTTATGAAGTGGCAGAGAAGAAAGTGCTTTTGACCCACAAGAGGATGTGCTATTATAATAGTGAGAGTGAGCAAGATGAAACCTGAAAATAAAACAACTGAAGGGTTCTACCAAGCAAGTATTGCTGAGAAGCAAATTCACCAGATAACAGTAACGAATTGCAGGGTTTGATAGCAATGACAGAAATATTAACCCAAGCATAGCACCATTATTTTCTCCCCTGCTGCTGTCCAAAACCACAAAGGAAACAATCTCAGGGTCAGAATTGGTTAGGCTTTTACATAAGCTGGTTATGCATAAGTGCCTCTCCAGATTAGCAGGGATTTCTCTATCTGCATCTATGAGCAAGGGAAAAATTTGAGACTAAATGATAAAAATGTGTGTATAGGCATAATTTTTTGTCATCTCTAGCAATTATGTCATCATGGGTATATACCACAATGTGAGAGTGATAAAACAAGTTTGTGGCCTTTACTGAAGACATGCTTCTCTTTGAGAGGATATGGTGGCGTGTTCAGCTGACCTCTGAGCTTCTGCTAAGATGCGTGCAATATTTGCTTGCCTTTTGCTGACATTTGTGGTGTTCCCCATCGATAATTAAGAGAGCATCTCACATGGAGAGCAAGATATGAATTAGCTCTCTGGGAAAACCTCAAATGCCCATTGACACTTGGGTATGCCCTGATAAGGACCCTGTGCTCTTCCCATTGGAAGAAAACAACAAATCCTATTTCTTGTGGGAAGAGAAAAAAGGAAGCTATGCAAAACCTCCTTTAAGACACATCATATGCTGGCAAGTGATTCCCTCACATTCCCAGGTTTAGGAGGGACATATTAACATGCTAGGTATCTAAATATTTGGTTGACAGTTTGGTGAGCATTTAAAACCATCCTTTCCTCTACATATCTTGTTATTACACCAGTTCAGTGGCAGAGCTAGCAGTCACAGTGCAGGTGATGCAGTCATCTATGGTGACCAGCTCTTCCAAATGAAAAAATATCAAGGTGGCTGCAGAGGCTAAGGCTGGTGCTAAATGTGGTGGAGTGAAAGAGGAAGCTTCTTCTCATTTCTCCTCTCCTAGAAGCAAACCCTATGACTCCCAGTACTACCTTAGCTCTTGCTTCTGGGCTGGTGAAATTGCATGCTTATGCTTCTCCACAGTAACTGTAAATGAAGATGAACAGCCATTCCTTTTGTCTTTGGGCTGTTCAGAATAGCTCTGATTTGTTCTAAAGAGCTAAAAGGCTTATTGCCTATTTTTGAGGTAATTTGTCTTCATTGCTGTTATCGTGCAGCCACATCAGTATAAAAGAACCCGAAGTGCCTTACAGTGACAAAACCAGAGAAAAATGGGTTAGCACGAGTCCAAGACTTTGTCTAAAGCGGAACTGATGCCGAGGAGCTCTCTGTGAGCTTAAAAAAAAACCAAAAACAAAAAGGAAAATCAGTTCACTCTTGGTCAGTTCTGAAGCCTTATGGAACTCAGTACTACGCACCTCCACTTTGGGGAAAAGACTGCCAGGAAAGGTTTTGAACATGGAATGAGAGCAGGAGCTCACACCTGGCAAAAAGGCTGCTGTCCTTATGAAACATGCTTGATATTGTTGGCACCTCTAGTGAACTAATGCCCTAGCCATCACCAAGTCTTAACTTGTCTGTAAAACCATTAACCTTCCAGAGTAAAAGTAAGGAGAAAGTTTAGTGTGGAAACCTGACAAGCCCAATATCCTTATGGGGTCCTAAACAAGCTCCTCAACTATTGGAAAATCCGGAGGAGTGGAAGTAATTGCTAAAGCTGGTTCCTATCCCACTTCTGCCTGCAATCCATTTGGGCTTCTGCGACCTCACCCTCACTTTGGCTGGCATCACTAGCTGCCTGGAAGCCACAGCTGAGGGCAGGGAACAAGAAAATTCAGCTCCCAGTCTCCCAGATGAAAATGAAGTTAATGTTTAGTTCCTCTAGAAAAAGCCCATCTTTGAGTGGATTTTACATTTTATGATATCCATTAGTATTCTTGACAGTCGCCAATCTGGCAGTTTTGGAGACAGACATCTGCTATTTAAACTCTGAACAATGCTATACTGGCTGTGACAGTACAAATGCCCCACATTTCTCAAAGAGCACCTCAGAACCTCCATAAACAAGTGGATAGTTTAGAGGTCCTATGTACCCTCCCTTCAGGAATAACCATGCCAAATGCTGACCCAGGAAAAGCTCTAAGATGAGCAAAAGTGATCCATCCCTAAAGGATGCTTGTCTAGGGAAAGACCTGCATTATTTTTCACGTATGTTTACATGTCTCTCTTCTGAGGACACTTATTGAACAGGTTTGGCACCCATTCTTTGCATCAGATTGCAGGTTTCATGCCAGTCAACTGGCAGCCAAATGTATGCAGCTGTGTGCGGCATACATCCATATTTCCATTTCTATTTCCTAGAGAGCCAAGTGCAGCCAGACACATGGGTATGCTATGCAGGACTCAGGGCTTGCTGCAGAAGGAAGTCTCATACCTCCAGCAGACCTTTGTTACTCACATTAGAAGGTGCAGGGTCTGTCCTTGTTCCTGTCTCATCTGTCCTCAACTTCATGCATTCTCTGAATGCCAGGAAACCAGGGAGATGGCTGAAAACTTGATATCTTTCTATATCTAGTTTGCCAAAAGATTAATTACTCATTGTATAAATAAAGCAGGAGGTAAGGGAGAACACAATCCACCCCACTTGCTGTCTGTGCTCTGCAGACTCTTCCATGCTGATTCTTTGTGCCATGTTGGATTCTCTGTGCCATTCAGCAAACTGCCCCTTGGAGCTTGCTTGAAACAAGAGTGCCAAGCAGTGCTGAAGGAGTAGCAGCACTTTCACTTGCCTTGTATTTGAGTGCCTGTCCATGCATAGTGGCCAACCTTGCCTCCATCTCTGTGTTTTAGCTGGATGCCTAGGGACACAACTATGAAGACAGTCATGATAGATGTGGGAAGATTCACAGGGTGAGCTGCCTGCTCCTAAACTATATTTGATGGAAACCCAGCAAGCAGCACCACAGGAGCCAACTTGTAAACATAATTTTCTCCTAATTTCTAATGGAAGAACAACGGAAGACATGGAAATTATATGACTAATGAGAAATATAACAGTCCAGCTCCTCACCCAGCAGCTGGTGACTCTGCTGTTGCTAGGGGCTGGTGTAGAGGGACTCACACCTGCTCTGAGTTTCCAGAGGCTCAAAGATCATTTCTGAAGGTTATTTGTAAAGCCATTAAGATGATGTGAAATCAACAGAAAAGGTTTTGAACAGCCTCTAAGCCTTAGTGTTGCAGATTTTACATCCAGCAGACTCACTTCTTTCTGCTGCCAAAGCCAAAACATTGGGACCACCGATCTTGGCTTGACAATTAGCATAGCAGTGACATGAAATGGTCTGCAGAGTGGGTCAACCACAGGAACAAACAACATGTGCATAGTAAATAAGCCCCTAAATAAATAAGCCTAGCAAGAGGGCTTCGCACCTGAAATCTCGGGGATGCAATTAGTGTGAGAGTACTGGAGCACTGAAATCCTTCCTAAATGAAAATATTTGTTTGGGACTGTTTTTTCCACCCAGCAACATCACTTTGGCACTTGTGACTCATTCTATCAAAGATTTATTTACAGCCCCTCTAAATAATTCCTGTCCTGCTTTTACGTCCCATTAATTGATCACTTTCCATATGCTTACAAAAACAAAAAAAAGCCAGGCCCAAGAGGCAAACTCCAAGGAACACTGGGGCTGTAGCAGGTATGCCAAAGGATGCTTGGCACAACACCAACATTGCTCCTTCCACACCATTTTCATCTGGGCCAGCCATGGATGTAGGGCAGTAGGCCTCACCTAGATAACCCCATTCAGATTAGGGGTAGGGTTAGGATTCGGAGATCCACAGAGCTTTCAGCTTCATGGACAATATGGATTCAAAAGACATATCAAGAAGAACATGGCACTGCACCTATTTTACTCTTTCCATACCTTTTCTCATCTGGGGCAGCCAATGGTGTGGGGAGACAGGCCTCATCTCCATGATGCTGCTTACTTTAGGTGTAGGGTTAAAGTTATGGTTCAGAGTCCCACACACTCTACCATTTCAGAGACACCGGGGCTGCCAAAAGCATGACAAGGAGAACATGGCACTAGACGCACATTACTGCTTCCACACCTTTCTCATCTGGGCCAGCCATGGATGTGGGGATGTAGGTGTCATCTCCATGACCCCTTTCAGATTAGGTGTAGGGTTAGACTTCAGAGATCCACAGAGCCTTCAGCTCCAGGGTCACTGGAGGTGCAAAAGACATGTCAGAGAACATGGCACTACACCAACATTACTGTTTCCACACCTTTTTCATCTGGGCCAGCCAATGGTGCTGGTGACTAAGGCCTCGTCTCAATGATGTTGCATTCATTAGGGTTAGGGTAAGAGTTAGATTTCAGCGGTCTACAAAGCCAGAGACACCAGAGCTGTAAAAGGGGATGTCAAGGAGGACATGACACAGCACCAACATTAGTCCTTCCACAGCTTTCTTATCTGGGTCAGCCATGGTGCTGGAAATGTATGCCTCACCTCTATGATGACACTTAAATTACGGTTAGGGTTTGGAGATCCACAAAGCCTGCATCTCCAGGGACACTGGGGCTGCAAAAGTCATGCCAAGGGGGCTTGGCACAGCACCAACATTACTGCTTCCACACCTTATTCACCTTGGCCATATACAGTGTTGTTGCTGTCATTTTCATCTTCATATCCTTGATGTCATTCAACTTTCGTAAGAGAACACCTGCAGAGGAATGCAGGATCCTGAGCAGAGCAGTGGCTCTTGGAACACTGCTGTGTACAAGGTGTTTTCCAGAGGCAGGGAATCCCAGGAGCATGCTCTCTGCTGTGTGCCAGCAGACTGAATGAGATTGACGTATGCTGGGACCAGGAGTGATGGTGCTTCTGCCCTGGGCCCACTCAGGAGTACACCTTGGGAGTATGGCAAGCTGGGTGGGTGGTGGCACATCAGTTATTGCAGAAGGGCATGCAGGCATCTCCTGTTAGGTGGAGGCTTGCACCAACCATCTGCACAGGCCAAGGGCAATCCGTGATCTGACCCTCCAGCAGAATAGTGTGCACTTGTGTTGTAGTTTGAACCCAGCCAGGCAGCACGTTCACCCACTCAACCCCTCCTTCCTTCCCCCTCCCCCCCCTTTTCCTTCCCACTCCCAGAGGAGTGGGAGGGAAGATGGGCCGAAGAACTCCCACTGGTCAGATAACAACAGTCCAGTAACCAAGGTACAACACAAATCACTATCGCTATCACCAACAATAATAACAATGACAAAGAAAACAAGGGAAGAGGGTACGATACCACCCGCCGAAAACGAGCCCGACCGGGAAGTTCCCCCTCCTTCCGGGTAACTCCCAGTTACCTCCTGGGCATGACGTGCTATGGTATGGAATACCTCTTTGGTCAGTTTGGGTTCTGTCCCTCCTTTCTCCCGGCCCCCCTTCTCCCCGGCAGAGCATGAGGCTCACAAAGTCCTTGGTCAGGGCAAACATTGCTCAGCAACAACCAAAACCATCAGCCTTATCAGCCTTGTTCCCGGGCTAAGTCAAAACACCAGCTACTAAAGAGAAGAAAAACTGACTGCAACTGCTGAACCCAGGACAACTTGTCTCAGAGAAAAGGCTATGGCTGATGCCTTCACTCAGATGGAGCAGCACCAGGGAGAGGGTGCAGTGTAGACCTTGGGCTGCAGGAAGTTTAGACCTTCCTCCTTGGCAGGGACAGGCAGCAGACCTGCCTGCAGAAGATGTGCCAACGTGGAGACCTCCTGAGTAGAGACCTCACACTCAAAGAGATGTAGTCAGAGGCTCAATGTCCAAGTGATGAGTAGTTCTCCTCAAGGGTTGATACTGTTCAACACCTTTGTCAGTGTCATGGGCTGTGGGATTGAGTGCACCCTTAGCAAGGGTGCCATTGAGTGCACCCTTAGCAAGTTTGCTAAAGACACCAAGCTGTGTGGTTAAGTTGATATGCTGGAGGGAAGTGATGCCATCCAGAGGGCCCTTGACACACTTGAGAAGTGAGACATGAACCTCTCATGAGGTCAACTTCATGAAGTTCAACAAGACCAAGTACAAAGTCCTACAAGTGCCCTTATTCAGCACTCCTGTTAGCATGATGGGGGAACATCGCTCTGCAGTAATGGTATTTTGATCACAGTCCTATACAGGGTATAAGCTGGGTACAAGACGATGACACTGAAGAGAACAGAAATCCAGACACTGCCAGTACCTCATTGAAGCTGCTCTCTCCAGAATCTGATGTGACTTTGAAAAGGAGACTGAGATACAACAGGTGCCCTTGCATCCAGACAGGAAAGCAGGGTTGCCCAGGAGAAGCAGAAACAAACCTTTCCCACCCTAACTATTCTATGATTCTAAGATAGTGACTGAATACAGACCACTGGCTATCCCTCCCCTGTACTGGTCTACATAATGCTAAGTATGGACACCAATTCCCTCCTGCAGAAATGAGATGCCCGTGACTCTCCAAAGACTGCAAGAGCCTTTCCGTCCTTCACTGTGGGCTCCTGCACATGCTGCTGTCAGTGGGAGGGATGGCAGCTCTGTGATTTTGCAACACACCACTGGTGTCCCCAGCTTGGCAAGGAACAGCACAAGGAGAATCAGACCTCTTCTCTACCTGTTTCACCACGGGATGCTCAGCACCACACCTGACACCTATTACAACAGGAAGACAACACTAAAAAGGCTTCATTAAAAGGAACTTCATTAGAAGTAAAGAGGCAAGTACAACACAGAGCAGAGCACAGGGCCTGGGGGAAGGGAAAAGTACAGCTTCACTAATTTTCTCATCAGACACCTTCTCTACTACCGTCTCCTGGCTCCTGCTCTGAAAGTCAAGTGGAATTGTCAAGAGGAATCACCTGTGATTTAAAGTGCAGTTCTCCTCCAAGAGCTATGTAAAAATGCCATCTTCCTATTTGGAGCTTCTGGGGACCAGAAACCAGAGCTGCTGAATTTGACAGACAAAGGAAGAAAAGAGTTCTTTTCTTCAGCCGTATTACACTAGCCTTTACCTGAAACAGAGATGGAGGAGCAGGGTCCTTAGTTTCAGGTAAGGAGACCAGCAAGTGCTGCCTGCCCAAGTCCAGAAGATGGAAAGGAACTTGAAGCAAAGAGGCTGTGTGCTTATCCCCTTCCTCCTGTCCTGGGGGCAAGGAAATCAGAAAAGTTTGGGCTTTGTGCTGATTTAGGCATCTTTGGAGTTAAAAAAGGACTCAGGAAGGATGCTCCAGCCCTTCTCTCTTGCTCTGAGCCCCATCAGAATTTGGTTAACAAGCAACTGGAACATCTGAGACTACAGAAAAGCTTGTGTGTTTGTGTGTTTCTGTGTATGCCTGTCTCTGTAGCTACACAGAGATATATTTAAAAGAAGGTTAATTGGTCTCCTGGGTACTATAAAGAACTTGTTAGGTTCCTTTGCATGAGCAGTGACTGCATGAAGCCTAATTACTAAGCCTGAGTTAGTCTTTTTGGGGAGCAGGAAGGAATCTCTAAGGTCCTTATTAAAACCTACAAAAAGTCTAAAGAATGATGGAATTAGAATTGATTTCTCCATGTGCAGTGCAAATAAAAACGTTGAACTTTCCCCACAAAATACTAATGGGGGGCCATATAGGCATAGTTTGCATATCACTATTGTGGGGACAAACAGAAACTACCATGTCCAATCATAGAATCATAGAATAGTTAGGGTTGGAAAGGACCTTAAAATCATCTAGTTCCAACCCCCCTGCTATAAGCAGAGACACCCCACACTAACCCATGCCACCCAAGGCTTCATCCAACCTGGCCTTGAACGCTGCCAGGGATGGAGCACTCACAACTCCCTTGGGCAACCCATTCCAGTGCCTCACCACCCTAACAGGAAAGAATTCCTGCCTTATATCCAATCTAAACCTCTCCTGTTTAAGTTTGAACCCATTACCCTTTGTCCTGTCACT
>NDXB01015057.1:13911-33545 GCA_002631895.1 Agapornis roseicollis | reverse complement strand
AAATGAACAAAAAAAAAAAAAACCCAACAACCAGCCAACCAACCAAAAAACTCCCACCAAAACCAAACCAACCAACCACCAACAATAATCCCTCATCAAAACCCCCTGTCTGTATTTAACACTAAGCTACAATTGCTTTTAAAGATACTCTTTGTTAGCTGTGACTTCTGTTTCCCTTTTAACTGGCTAAGAAAATAGGGAGGTTTCTCAATGAAAAGCAAATGGAAGACATAAAGTGACTTAATATAAATAAGAACAATAGCTGTAATCAGGAAAAGAATATATAGTCTAGCCAGTGTATTTTCTCAAAGCAAGCCAGGTAATGTTTTTAATCCGGCTAAAAGCTGTTTAAATGAACAAATGAATGAATGAAATTAGTATGTAAGTAAACAGGAAATCTGTCTTATTGCAAGTTCTAAATGATGCAGATATCTGGGAACAGGCTTGACTTCAGTACCTTGTGTTGCAAATTTTTTCTTGGCTCCTTGGAGAAGAGAGCTCTGTCAGTATGATGGATTTTTTAATGCTCTGTAGTTTGTTCTCCTGCTCCTTTCTCTTTGGATTGCCCTTGAATCTAAGGTTGTTAAAATAAATGTCCGTGTTTTGCCAGCGTCTTTGGCTGACCAAGTAGGGAATGTTTTGTCCATCTTAATAAGCAAAGGACACATTGGGTTTGTAAAGAACAGGCAAATTGCCAATGTCTGGAAGTTACTGATGTTAGTTTGTGTATTCCCCCTCAATTGTCCCCTTAGCCTATTAGGCTCTGTGAAAAATTTCCCACGTTCAGATGTCAAATTGATTATTTGGGCAGATACATTAGTGATTTAAAAGCATAATGTGGCCATCACCATAATTGGTTTGGAACAGAAAGTGAAGATATCTGTTTCCTCCTCCCGCATTTACCTTGTTTGACTTGCAAATTTAATCACTAGCACTGAAGCTAAGGCTCAGGTTGTTGGAGGCGAGGGTTTGCCCACTGATGTTGTTAGTTAAAATATGTCTGGTTTGAAAGTAAAATATGAAAAACCAAATAAACAAACAAACAAATCCAAAGCCCCAAACCAGACCCAACAGAAATGGCTGGGGGCACTTGGTAAAGCCATTTTCCACTTGAGCAGGCAAGCTGTTCTATTTAGCAGGGGTATGAATATAATAAAGAGCTGCTGCGGTAAGAACCCCTGTGACAAAGTCCTGGTTTTCACTGATCGAAGAGGGGTGTCTTACCACTAGTTCATGCTTTCTAACATGCACAGTTTTGTCAAAATGAAAACATATGCCAGTTTTATTAGCGTGACATCCTTTGCACTTGGGTTATGGTTGACCATCTTTGATTGCGTAGCAGTAAAATTAACTTGTATGCGCTACATGTTTGCTCTAGGAAAAAGGTTTTTGAAGAGTGAAAACAGGGCTTTGGATGACTGCAGGCACTGTTGAACAGCACTGCCTGAACTGAGATACTACATTAAATATTTTCTTACTTATTGCCAGCTCAGGATGGAAATACTTATTTCCATCAGGGATGGAAAACATATATCGCTTGGCTGGAGTTATTTGGTAATAAACATAAGAAAGCCGTGAAGTAGTTCTGAATTCATAACATGGACCTCCATTAATTTTATTATTCATCAGTGTAAGAAGGAGTATTGAAATCACTGGTACTGACTGTACTTGTAAGCACAATTTTCGTTGTTAAAGGGAGGTTTGTGTATGTTAGGAAATTAATCACTTCCATGCAGAAGTGCTTTTGGCTGTTCATAAGTGCCAAACTTATTGTTAGCCACTGAATTATTTTATCTTTAGAACTTTTATTGGAATCTAGCACTTTCTCAGGATTCAAAGAGATGCCATTGGGTAAACTTACTGGTCAGTATTTCTGAAAAAGGCAGATACTCAAAGTATATTAAACTCTGAAGGAGCTGGTGTAGAAGAGAAGCCTGTGATCTTTCAACAATGTTATTTCAAGTCTTCTTCAAAATAATCCCTTCTGGGAATCTCCCTGGAGTTTTCTGTTTCAGAATTGAAATGTGGAAGCTATATACGTTTGAAACATTTGGTAGCCTGTGCTGACCTCGTTTCTACAGCCTGCATACTACCTAAGCTCAGTGAACCTCCATATACTTGATTGAAACCTAATTCTCTGCTTTTTTTCAAGGATCAACAGATCTGCAATCAAGTTTACTAATCTATAATGTAGACCAGTTAGCATACTATATGTATGAAATACTGAATGGGCTCTTCTCATTCATACTGTGAATGATGCACAGTTCTTTGGTGCTCATCCTGTACTAATTCCAAAATTTAATTCTAGGAAGTTAGTTTCAATTATAATAAGTCTTTAATTATAATAAGTCTTAAGATGGCAGTCATGTTCCTAGTATCCTAGCTTCTGCTTTCTCTTATCTCTTACCTCTCTATTAAATAAATAAACAATAACAGACAATTCAGTTGACACAAAAATGTATACAGTATTCATTTGCAACTTGCTAGCTTATTTCTCTGCTTATTGATTCCATCTATAATCTTATTTCTCAAAATTTAAATAGCATCCTTCTGATGAACTCTGCTGATGTGTTTGGCTTCTGTGTTTCACTATTACCCCTACTGATTTTTATTTCAAATCATTATCTAAACTGCGTAACAAGGGTGAGGCTTGTTCTACTCTAGTAGCTAAACGGTATTCTTCAGGTAAACTATCATAGATCCTGCAAACTTTAAAGGTAAAACCCAAGCTGAAGAATGTTCAAAGAATTTCCAGAGGAAACATCTCTAACCACAGAACAGCAGCGTCTTATTTTCCTCCGTCACATATTCATCAGTTTCATGGTGGCATGCAGTTGCATGTCTGCTGCATTGAGAATTCTCAGCTAATAGTTGAGATTTCACCAGATAGATACAGTTTGGTTTCCCACGTGAGCCATGTGAATGTATAATTTGGTGTTTGCCATGCTATCTGTCTTCTAGGTCAGCGTGCGGGGTGGTAAATGAACCAAGGAACAGAGGCCTCAGCCCCATAACTGCAGACACCTGGGGAGCGTACAGTCCTTGTGGGCCAGGGCCTCTAAGTGCTTAACAAATTTTATGGCCCTGTGCTTCATAGGCGGCCCCAGACCTCCATCTGTTCTTGGAATTACTGCTTTAAAGGGAAACTGCTGCCACAGTGTTTGTTATCTGCATTTATGGAACAAGTTCTGGTAGCAATGCTTTAAGTTTTCAGGCCCATTGAGGCATCCGTAGCTCCACGATTGTTCTTTGTTTCATGACAAGCTTTGCCTTTCTCCTGCCTTTGCTCAAGAAGTGTTTATTTTCACTTTCTCTGTGAGGAAACAGGAGTTTCCTACCAACTTCAGGAACACATTTTACATGAAAGTAAGGATGTGATTGCTTTAACCTGTGCCATGGATTCTTCCTGTCATACGAAACATTTTTTCTGTCTTGTCTGAAAATCAGACACAAAAATGTCCCCAAAAATGTAATAACCAAGCAAAGCATCATGAAGTTCCATGATTTTTACAGTAACCCAGACTCAATTCATACTTCTGTATCCTGATAGAGTAATACCATCCTTTAAGGCTTTCCAGAGCACGGAGAAAGGAGCCATCTTCTAATTCTTAATGTACATCTCTTGCAGCACAATGGTTAGATAAGGATGAGAGATTTCTTTGCAAAACTTCCTGATTCTATTTTTTCATGTTTAATAACTCTCTTCATCTTGCTTTCAGCTTTCTTCCCTTTGCTGCATCATGCAGCAATATTAGTTTGACTTAATTTGGGCAGAGATAAGCTGGATTCTACTGTCAGTAAACCCTGAAAATCCCTCATTTTCTAATATGATGTTGCAAATATGGCAGTTCTGGCTACCTTACTGTCTCAGCACCTATGTGAGCTTTGCTTTCTATCACAAATCACAGGTGTTTTTCCTGTCTGACCAGCTTAGTCTTACACTTGCTCATGTATTTTCCCAACCCTGTTTCTCTCCTTGTCTTATGTCTGGCTATCAGTGCTTGGAGGGTGGCTTGTTATCATGAGACTTTATTTTATAGAATCATAGAATAGTATGAATCATAGAATTTTGTATTTTCCAGTTGTATTTCTTGTAGTAATTTGTAAATATTCCTTCTTTCAAGGGAAGTATTTGCCCACTCTGTAAATGTATTAAAAGCTTTTGACTTGAGACAAGCTTTACCAGAGCTCTGGACTTGTGAACTTGTATAATAATAGCTGTTTTTCCTTGATAGATTCTTTATTTGGCCAATCCTATAGCTCATAAGAGACCTATTAGCCAGTGTGGTCTTGCTACAAATAAGTCTTCAAAGCTTGGCTGGCATAAAAGTGCCTGTTTTGTCAGGATTCCAACAAACTCACGTGCCATAAATATTGGTGACTGCCTAAGCAGATGCTTTTCATGTTTCTCTAAAGGAAAACATTTTACATATAGCTTTCTTTTTGGAGAGAATTGGTCAGACAAATAACTCAAGGCTCTTTCAAAGGGAACTTTGTCACCAGTTCCCTTGGCAAATGAATCAGGAATGTTATTTACTCTCTCCAGCTGATGGGCCTGTAAGAATGTAAGTTTCCATATTTGAATGTCAATATTCATTGCACACAACAGATTTTTAAAAGTACTATTTCATTTCTGCTTTTAGAGAGTGAATCAGAGAAGTAAAATGCAGCTTTTTACTCTTATTCTAGCTACTGTTTTCTTTGTAAACATTTTAGCTTTAATCTTTCATATTTGAGGGATTGCTGCAAATGTTTTTCTAGTGTTTTAGTAATTTGTTCCTCCTTTAGTTGTGAACACCCTGACTCCTATTTTGTCTGAATACAGAGTCATTGGACATGTCTACCATCTATTTCTTGGCCCTTTCGTCTTTCAAAGGCAATGCCAGATCAGCTGTTGCAGAAAACCAGCAAATGGCTTTACTACAAGAAGCGCAAGGAATTAGTCAATATTTTCACCTTTTGCCCTTTGGAGGTTGCGAGCATGTATTTTCTCCAGTACAGCATCATTCACCTGGTAATCCAAAGCTGCTTAATACTGAATTGAGAAAAAGGGATTTCTCTTTTCATTACTTTCTGCTTGTTTTAACTTTATTATGATGCCAGTTGTACTACTGTGAAGAGACAAACAAAAACAGGTAGAAAGATGAGGTGCTAATTTCCCATCCCCAAAAAAATAAAAGCCTCAAGGATCTTCAGTTCCTACACATCTGAAAACTGAGTGTTGTGCAGGTGGTGAGAAGGGCAAGTTTTTAGTGGGAGAGGTACAGCTGCAATGTAACTTCACAATTAGGAGGTCTGATTTGCTGCCCCACCTGCAGCTGGGTGCTGCCCAAGCAGCACATTGCTGACAGCTGGCCGCACTGGAAGGATAGAAATGGAGGAGGAAAGGTGAGTGAAGATGCAAGGTAATTTCAGGGGGAAGGGTTTTGATGTAGTGAGATGTGGATTTAAGGCATTTTATAGGAAGACAGGCTGAATTTCTGTTCTTGAAGAATTTCTGCAGTCTAGGTAAGTTTAATAACTGTTTTAAATAGAGTGTTGTGGTTGTAGGTTTTTTTTCCCCAAGATGCTTATATGAATTTTAATCTTAGTTTAGCTACATGACCCATTTGTGAGTCATTTGGATGTTTTGCTGTTAAAGCCTAGCTGAAGGTCAGCTTTCTTCAGAATTTATGTGTTGGTGTTTTTTTTATGCCCTGTGAAGATATATTAGCACCTGTTATGAATCCTTTCTGCCTTACTGTTGTTTTTATTCAGGTTGTATGGGTGCCTATACACTGCTCTTCAGTAGATAACAGTGTCTGGAACCATCCTGAATAAATTCCTGATAAGGTTCAGACCTTGCTTGAAAGAGTTCTGGCATAATGCTGGTGCCCTGCCTTCACAGAGCTGTGTTTTTCTTAGTCACTTTGTACAGCTGGGAGATAACCATTTTTATGTGAAAGGCTGAATTCCTGAAGCAATTGCTGTGGCTAGTAGACTATGTGAAGTTCAGGTAGGAGTAGTTGATCTATAGCGTGGGACTGCAAGCAAGTAAGATGTCTGTTTCTGAAGTTCCTGAATTGATATTAATGGCTCTCTTTAATTGGTGCCTTTTTGATGTTTTTTGTCTGTGTAGCTTGCTTTTCCTAGCCAGCCTTTTTCTCTTAACCACTGTCACAAGGCTTTTAGCTGCACTAAAAACTTCAGCAAAATCATTGTAGCTCTCATGCTATTGATACTGGCTCTGCTCTCTTTAGCAGACATAGCTATGTTCAGTTTCTGCAGCTCTGTACTCCACCTTATGCTACCTGTTGATTTTGTAAGTGAAATAAGTTTTGTTGTTGCTGTTTAAGCCATATACACTAACTAGTGCTTCCTGCATGTTGGAAGTGTATGGGTGCAACTTATCAACTCCTTTCTGCCTAGTAATACTGGTAGACTTTAATATACAAAAAACAAGAGCTTTGTAAAATCACTCAGGTACACTTCTGTCACCCTCAAAAAGCTTCCTCCAAGATACCCACTTCTGTATTGTGCATGAGTACATTGTAGCAACCCATAGTCAGAGTACCCTCTTTAAAGGGTAAGCTGAGATTAAC
This sequence comes from Agapornis roseicollis, assembly GCA_002631895.1. Taxonomy (NCBI): domain Eukaryota; kingdom Metazoa; phylum Chordata; class Aves; order Psittaciformes; family Psittacidae; genus Agapornis; species Agapornis roseicollis. The sequence continues at coordinate 26,964 of NDXB01015057.1, read as the reverse complement.
GTGTTTGGGTTTTTGAAGGGAAGGAGTAGAAGTAAAAAATTTGGGGGCGTGTGGCATCCTTGAAATGGAGGCTGTTGTTGAAGCTCTCAGAGGTGTTGGATCCTTCTGAAATCTTATCTGAGGCGTCTGTTCAGAGCAGGAGAAGTTCATAGCACTGAGAATTTTACTTGTAGTTATGCTGTGTTGTGCAGACAAGAGCAGCTGTAGGGTGGTCTTTCTTTTAATGCACTTAACATAGCTGTGCCAGAAGTTTTCATGGATGCGTGTCTGACTTTATTAATGTGAAAATGCAACCTGCAAGTGTTCACTTATGTATTTATTTAAGTGGACCCCACAGGAGGTGATGTAGCCTAGCAGAGATGGAAGGAGACCCAGTGTCTGCCTGCCCCAGTCTTTGCTGTTATTGTAAGGGTTCTCTGTCTTTGATCTTTCGTCTGCAACACAAGGTTGAGGTGTTTATTTGGGATGGATGGCATGCTGCATTTGCATACCAGGAGGAATGCAAAGTTTAATCCTTCATACCAAAATGAAAAATTTCATTGTTTAAATTATTTATAGAATCATAGGATAGGGTTGGAAAGGACCTTAAGGTCATCGAATTCCAAACCCCCTGCCATGGGCAGGGCAATTTACAGAGCAAAGCATTAATGAAATTGGCTTCATTAAAGCAATTCATTTAGGTTCCTTTGTTCTCTGAAGACTTTCTGAACTTCACAGCATTTGCAGAGTTTTAAGACATCATTTGTTTGTTAAAATCTTCTAACAGGCTCTCTTCCCCCCATTCTGAAGAAGCCCAGATTGGGAAACTGGAAAATCAGTCCTGTTTAATGAACAGTTTCAACAAGCTGATTCTTTGTGAAAAAGCAATGACTTGCAAAAAGCAGTGGTATCTGCTAAGTATTTTCCCTCTTGAAAAGACCTTTGAGATCTCCTGATTAAAGTGATGATATTGTTATTTGTCCTGGAGACAACTGAAAAATAATGCGTGGGAATTCATGTAGAAATTACTAATGTATTGCTATAACACTTGGATACCTCAAGTGAATAAGTAATAGGTGGGTAATGGACAGAAAGTGATGCAAGTAATCTAAATCTCATTCTGGTCTTGAAGTCTGTCAGTAGAGGTGTTTAAAAAGTAGCATTTATGACCTGTGGGAAATTCGAAGAGTTGAGCTACAGAGCATACCAAAATCCTGTAAAGGATGAAAAGGGAAAGCAGTGACTATTTTCACATAATGGAAAGTTTCCAGAAATATGTAGCTAAAAACTAGGAGCAAAACTCTTTGCATTTTAAGTGTTTAAATTATTTAAATGATCTTGCATATTAACATAATTTTCTATATTGGAAATGGCATTTCCAAATTAAAATTATTCTTCATGTTCTTCTGAGTTATTTTTGCCACAATTAACCTAAATAAGCAAGCTTGGATGAAGAATTTGTGTTGTCCTGTTTCCATGCTCATTTTAACTCTGTGCTAATTTTAACTTGTACAGAAGCAGTAGTTCCTTCTAGCAAGGTCCTGATCATTATATGATATGTTTCTTTGTAAAGCTTGAAAGCATTAACACCCCCCACCCCAACCTTCTATTTATGGGATTGTAGTGTAAGGTGGCATTGGTTACCTCTGCTTGTATCTAAGCTACTAGCTGGTCTTGCAGTTCTAATAGGGATCTTGGGTTCTTTGAAGTCTTACTTGGTTTTTAGGTTTCTATGGGTGGCTTATAAAATAGGTATACTTTCAGTAAATAATTTAGTATGTATAGGACGTGTGGTGTGGACTGTTTGTTTTTTTTTCCCCCCTCAGGCTTGCCTTATGAGCTGATCAGGCTATCTTAGGATTGTTCTCGTATGAGTGTGACCATGGAAATGATCCATAGTACTTTTTGTGCTCATGTTCATATATTGCAAAAAAGGTACTAGTTTCAGATCGGGTCTCAATGTGTTTTTGTGTGTTACAAAGATGAGAAAGATAATGATCACTATCCTAGTGTTTACAAACCAAGGAGAAGACAAAAAGATGGTAAAAGGGCACACACAAAAAACTAAATGTTAGAAACAAGTCAGCAAGGTGAGATGTTTTTGTAACCAGAGACATGAAGTAACTCTTTTAGCTATATATTAGCAGTTAAAGCTAAAACAGTGACCAGATTCATGTTGCTGAGTGATTAAAATGGCTGATGATGGGGACTGTGCAAAACCCAGATGAGAATGCTTAGATTTATTTTGAAACTAGTGGGAGCCAATGCATAGAAGATGGAAAGATCTCTGAACCTTAGTCTGTTTATTCATATGGGTGCTCCTAAGCAAAGAGGTTGTGTGTAAACCACAGGAAGAGGAGTCTCTCTTGAATGTATTTTTGATTAATTATGTTCATAATTGAATCATAAAACGCAAGTATTCCCACAGCATCAAGCATTTCATTCATATTCAGAGAGCTTGAAGTGGAAGAGCATAGCAGTTCTGTTTTCACAGTGCTGAATTGGATACGGTGCTAGCAGTATATCATATGTCAGCACTTATTTCTAAGTTTAGTTTCATTAATGTCTTGCACTTTTCATAGGTTAGCAGTTCCTCTGGTATTTTAGAAGATAAGGCTGTATTTTGATAATGGGCCACTCTGTGTCATGTCATGCTGAAATATATTTCAATGTGTCCATGTCTGACTTTGCTTCATAAGATTTAAAAACATACTGACATTGGGAAGCATTATTTACTTTAAATGTAATTCTATACATTCTGTACATGGCACAATATTTATCTCATAGGCTGGTTTTTGTGGTTGTTAGATTTAAACACAACAAATATCAGACTGAAACTCTCTTACCATACGTTACAGTGACATTTGGCATTTCAGTGAATTAATACTACTAAAGTACTTTTTCTTTCAATAGGAACATATTTCTTTTCTTTGAGGTGTGAGTAACCATTTATTTGTATGCATGCAGGCTATATAGGACTTGGCAAACTTTCTTAAGGTTCAAAGAAAAGCCTAAAGAAGTTGTGGGGGAAACCTTCAGAATTCTTCAGCTTTTGAAGACTTGTAATGTTTGTGGGGACTCTATTGAGTACTATGAAGTATTTACTCTTTAACACAATTGTATTTTCAATATTACTATTAATATATATTCCTTCCACAATATTATTCCTCATTTATTTTTATTAAACGTCAAATGAGACCGATGGAGCAATCCAAGGGTCAGTATTTTAGTTTCCAGCTACTTCCAGCTGAGAAGAGAACTCTGGATTAGAAACACAGTTCAAGACAAATGCTAGTGTGCCAAGTAGAAGACATTTGTGTTTGCTGAAAAACTGAAGTAATATAGCTTCCTGGTTGAAAATAAGTATGGCAAGCAGGATCCAGCTTTAAGAGGAAGATATTTTAAATAGGAACAGCCGCTCTAAATACAGACAATGCAGCTTAATGCTGTAGATTTATTTATTTAAAGGTTTTGCTAAGCGTTGAGTTTTAAAGGGAATGATTCAAAGTCCAAAGCAGCTTTTTCAATTCAGTGAATTTTGTGGTCAGAAAAAGCATGGCACAAAGACTGAGTTTTGAAAATACGGATATGTTTTTGCTTTCGTATCTTCTAAACAGTGGGTTTGGGGTTTGGCGGCATCTTTTTGGCTGTGTTGTGGTTTTTGTTCTTGTTTCTTGTTTGGTTTGGGTTTTTGGGGTGGTATTTTTTTTTTTAGCAGTCTGTATAATTTAAAAGGGATTTAGTTTGCTGAAAGTGAAAGGAAAAATAAGGGGGGCTGGTTTAATCCATCATTCATCAAAGAGGGAATTGAGATCTCCTTGAGAAAAAGAAGTGTGTGCATATATTTTTTATTACTATTCTTTTCAACAAGCAGAACAATTCTTATTTCACTTCAGTCCAGTTTTCTTCGTTGTGGTCCCTAAATGGCAGAGTAATCACTTGGCTCTGGGGTGCATTGCTATCATAAGCAGATAAGAAAGACTGGTTTTGTTGATGCATGAACTATTGCCTATTTTACCTTGTGAAGGAATTCCTAAAGAAATTGCCTAAAAGCTTCATGGACTTGCTGGTCTGGAGTTTTGCACTTGGTGCATTTTATGTGCATGTCTATGAAGATTAAAGTCCAATCTGAATAGCATGTTTCGGGCATTTACTGCATTGGGGTGAGAGTGTGTTATTTCATCCAGAATTTTAGAGTACTGCATCCTATTACAGCATCATGATCATTTGTATCTCTAACACCAACAAATGGATTTAATATCGGACTAGCAACAAAATGAATTGGTTACTAGATGCTTCTGATGGTGAGAATTGGCTCGTCATTCAGTTGAAGACTGAGTCTTTACAGTGAGTTTTGCTGACAAACATGCATTCACAAGTATAGTAGGCGGTACCATGAATAAATCCCCATGCACTAGAAAGTGTTTGGTAATTTATTTGGCATTTAGCACATACCAGGAGTTAAACTCTTGTGCCATGTATCAGTTACTTCATCTTTATGTATCAAGCACAGCACAGTAAACTGTTTGAATAATGTGAGAAAGCAGATGGCACAGCAGAGAAGGAGCACTTGGTGACCATGCCAGTGTGATCATATGCAGTGTTCTTATAGGCCATTGTAAAGTTGCAAAGACCACCAAGCAAGCCCTATAAACCCTGTTTGATACAGCTTTCCTGTGGGTTACCAGACCCATTGTCAACACTGCTCAAAAGGGGCAGAAAAAGAAGTTGACCTTCAGAACAATGTCCACATCAGACCCTGCTTTTATATCTATGGATGTTCATACTGCTGCTCCAGTGGAGTCAGCTTTGATATGTTTTGAAGAAGGAGGCAATGTGGTGGTTGTTTCTTTGGGTTATTTTTGTGTTATGTCCCCTGTTGTGTCCCTCCCTTTACCCCCCAGTATGCTGTATAAGATACTTCTCCACACAGCGTTTTATACTATTTTACTGCAAAACTACACCAGCAGTGTTTTCAAGTATTATAATGTATTCCATGTCGGACTTCAATATTGTTTATTAGGTGCTTTGAATATGAAAACTGATTTAAAACTGGATCCTAAGTAAGCAATTAGTTTTAAAATTAGCTTGTTGCATTTCTGCATTTGCATTTGCGTGAATTGGAAAAGCTAAATTTTCTCTGACCAGGAGCTAAATAAAAATGGCACTTGTTTATCAGCCTCAGCAATTCAGTGTGTAAACATTCCTGATGTGCATTTTAGTGGTCTCTTACTACCAGTTGAAGTGCTTTGTGTTATCTGTGTCTCATATCACTTAAAACCTCACCAGCTACAGCTACCCTTTGTAAAGGATTTCGTCTTTTCACTAGTTAACAGTTGAGATGAGGATTTCTGTAGCAGCTGGTAGGTGATAGGCACTGACCCTTACTACATTTCAGTGGTGCTCACATGCTCTCGTGGTTGTGACTCCCTGAGAGTCCAGGCTCTGTTGCTGAGATAGCCAGAGGAGGAGACAGAACTGATGGTGGCAGCATCATCATCTGCTGTTCTTTATTAGGACAACGCTACCTGTGAGCATAGATTTGGATGAAAGATGGTGTTACAAATCTTACTATAAAGCCAACTGTATGCTGGACTGCGCCAAAAGGAGTACGGACAGCAAGGCAAGGGAAGTCATTCTTCCCTTCTCTGCTCTGGTGGGACACCACCTGAAGTAGCGTGTACAGCTCTGGGTCGCCAACACAACAGGGCCATGGACCTGTTGTACTGAGTCCAGAGGAGGCCATGAAGATCATCAGAGGGCTGGAGTATGTATCTTATGCAGGTGGGTTGAGAGAGCTGGGCTTGTTCAGCCTGGAGCAGGGAAGGCTCCAGAGAGACCTTCTAGCAGCCTTCTGATACCTAAAAAGGAACTACAGGAAATCTGGAGAGGGACTTTTTCCAAGGGCATGTACTGGTAAGACAGGGGGAATGGTTTTAAACCGAAAGAGGGCAGATTTAGATGAGAGTTTAAGAAGAGAGTTCTTACTCTGAGGGTGCTGAGGTGCTGGCTCAGATTGCCCAGGGAAACTGTGGCCCCCATCCCTGGAAGTGTTCAAGGTTGGATGGGGCTTTGAGCAGCTTGGTCTGATGGAACGTGTCCCTGCCTGTGGCAGCAGGGAGCAGGAACTAGATAATGTTTAAAGTCCTTTCCAACCCAGACCATTCTATGACTCAGTGATTGTATTAAGAAACTTAAACACGGGGAACTTGAGCTGCCGTTTATGGATGAGCCATTTAGATTTTACTGAATTGAAGTTATAAAGGATTCATAGCTTAATAAATTTCCATTTGCCTTACACTTCACGATCTGATGTAAAGACAATCTTGGAAGATGTGCTGGACTATTCAAATCAATTGGGATTAAACGTAACAGAGCGATAATATTGACTGAGAATGTCAGTTTCTTGCCACCCAATACACTTTAATTTGCTTTTCTGTTGTTTTGTCTGCAGGTGATCAATATTTTGAATATCAACTGTGCTGCTTGAAGTATATGTATTTCCTTAAAGGATTCAAACCTTTTTGGGTATTTTTTTGTTTTATTAGTTATTAACCATTTAATTTTATAAATATAATTAATGCCTAAAAGGAATAGTCAAATATGCATAGTGATTTCTAAAGATACCTGTAGAACTGTTAAGCTCCTTTGGGAGACTGCAGTAGAAAAGAAGTAATAATCTAGGAAGGGGGGCTCAAAACATCAGTCCCTTGTTCCCAGCAAACCATTATCAAAGAATCCTTCGTTTTCTAAAGACACTTGAAATACTGTGTTAGGGTTTGAGATGCTGTTGCAAAGGGTTCCTTTAGAATAGTTCATTTGGGCCTTTTTAGCTGTTAGGGTAAGTTGCCTTCCACTGAAACCAAAAGCACAAAAGTGGGCTCAGCTGTCACAATTGGTAGCTGTTAATGTTGGCAATGGGTGCACCCTTGCTACACCACAGAATGTCTATCTTTTGCCTATAAAGACAACATCAGAATCTTGTCTTAAAGATAAGCTGTAGTATATGAAGTATATATGTATAATTTATATATACTTCATATTATATATGAAGTATATATGTGTAATTTATATATACTTCATATTATATATGAAGTACAAATGTGTAATTCATATATACTTCATATTATATATGAAGTATAAATGTGCAATTTATATATACTTCATATTATATATGAAGTATAAATGTGTAATTTATATATAGTTCATATTATATATGAAGTATAAATGTGCAATTTATATATACTTCATATCATATATGAAGTATAAATGTGCAATTTATATATACTTCATATTATAATGAAGTATAAATGTGTAATTTATATATACTTCATATCATATATGAAGTATAAATGATGTTGTATGAATAGATATATAAATGCAACTATCTTGAATAAATATTACTTTAAGCCTTCCTAAAATGTGCTCAAGGATTTCCTGGGAAGTGTAGCTCTGTTACCATAAATATGCCTTTTTCTTGTGAGAATTTTTTCTCTGCTCCTTTGTATGTGTGTTAACCATATCTCTTGCTTTTGTCTTTTTGGATAATATGTGGGTGTTAGCATTCTGGTTGTCTTTAAAGTAGGAAATTAGCTTTCTGGCTTGTCACGTCTTGCTATAATTTTGTTTCTCTCAAATGAGCGAACATTTCCATATTGGGCTTTTGTGGCCTTTATTTTTTCTTGTTTTGCTTTTTTTAATTAAGGCAAATATTTTAACAATTATGTTAATGCCTGAAAGAGTTTAAAAGGAATTAGTAATAGGGAAATAGTAGACTGTATCATAAAAGGAGAATTTAAATGCGACAATGAGATTAACTTTGAAGAACTTCTTAAGCACCAGCCATAGCCTTCCTTATATATATTATTTGACTTTAATCTCTGATTTTAAGCATTTTAGTGTAAAATGGAAATAGACTTAAGGCAGCATTTCTTACTGCCAATTCATTCTTAGATGTTTTGTTTCTGAATGCACAAGTGTTTTAGTAAAATATAAACGCTTGCGTAGACTGGAGTCGAAATGTAAAGAGACAACAAGCTGTATGATCTTGTTGCTTCAGCACTAATTACGCTTCAGTTACTAGTATGCATGTTTGAGGAAGAAGGAAGTTTTAAAAGTACTATTCAGTAATAATGATGTCAATAAGTGTAATATTTGCAGTGTAATAACTGTAAAGGCATGAACCCCCCTATTTGAATATTTTACTTATCATTATTTTCTTCCTCTTGTGGACTCCAAGGAGAGTTTTTCAATGTGGATGGCTGAATGTGGACATTTTAACTACAGCTCTTTGGTAAAATAATGTGAGAAGTTATTTCACATTTAACATTTCTGTGACAAATTATGGTCCTGAATAATGGCTCGGAGCATTTATTTTTCCCAAGGAACTGGAAAATTGCTTTATTGCTAATAGAAGTCATGGGCAGGTATTAAGAAGGAAAAAGGACCATCTGAAAGCTCTCTTGGATGTATTTTTAATTACACTTCATTTGTTTCATGGGATTTGCATTTTTTCAGTTTCTCACTATGAATCTTTAAAAAGAAAAGCAATCTTTCAATGCACTTAACTTGAATAGAGTCTTTAAGAGCTATCTTGCGTTATCTAACTGCATTTTTCTTGTGTATTTGTGATGCATGCTGTATGTTTACCACAGCTCTTAGTATAGTCTTATTTCCTGTTGACAATTTGCAGAGCAGTTACAGAGAGGGAGATTGCAGTATAAGGTAGGATTTTGTTATTGCTGTGTGATGTATTTAGGATCAACAGTTGTGCAGTAAACTACTTCCCTGGTGTGTATAGCATAGGGAAAGAGTGACACTGAGTGACTTTTAGTGTAACTCTCTATCAGCTGTTACACAATTGATGACAGAAGAGGAGTGTTTTTATTCTTGGTTGCAAGCTGGGATTGTTCAGCCTGGAGAAGAGAAGGCTCTGAGGAGACATAGCTGGCTTCAGCTGCCTTCCAGTGTCTAAAAGGGGCCTACAGGAAATTTGGAGAGGGACTTTTTACAAGGGCATATAGTGACAAGACAAGGGGGAATGGCTTTAAACTGGCGGAGGGGAGATTCAGATTAGGTACTAGGAAAAATTCTTCACTATGAGAGCAGTGAGGCACTGGAACAGTGTGTTTTGAGTGACAAGATGATACAGCTGCAATCTTAGAATGAGGGGAGGTATTTCTGTAGCATTGGCTGTTTGCTTGTGGTTACTGTTATTTTAGTGGAAATTAAAAAAAGTGAGTGCCAAGTGCTGCTTCTCACTTAATTACCTTTATGAAGTGCATCTTCTGTAATTAATACTGAACACCAGATTATTAAATCTACATTCAGATTTGTATGAAATCCTACAATATGTAAAGCACACCATGTGTGTTTCTCGAGGGGAACGTCTTTAGTCAAGTATTTGCCCATTTGGCCCTTCAGTGTCAAACGTGCAGAAGGGATTTTATTTGTTTAAACTTATTTTGAGCAGGTAAGCTTTGAAGCTGTAAGGTTCAGTGTGCTGTTTGATCATGAATATGTTGCTTTTAAGATGTTACTGGAATAAGCCATCTTCTAGTTCTGAGCAGTAACCATACTCCATACTGAGGGGAATACACAAGACTCCTTTCCAGAGTGCATACACTTCTAAAAAGCACTGTTTTCTTGAATGGAATATCCAGAAACTTTCAGCATGTATGTGACATGTGGGTTTTCTTTAATCTTTGGATTGAAAGAGCATCTCCCATGTTCATTCCCATTCTGGATTACTTCCATAACTCCTATTATGTTTTTCATAAAATGTGCTTATCACTTGCAGTATTTTGGGTTGGTGTTATTCTTTCTACACAAAAAAATAACTACTGGCTTTTTACTGTAGTGAAAAGTTGTGAAGTAAGATTTAAATAACTGAAAGGAAATGATGCTAGATTTATTTCCTAAGGGAAATACAATCTTTGTACTGTGGATTTGTCTGTACTAGGAAATAAGAAATGCAAATGATGTATTTCTTTTACCATTTTACACTTAGGCTGTCATTGCTAAAGATGTATTTTTGGTTTTTATTACTCATACTATTTCCATAACCAGAGGAAGTTGTTCCAGAATCAGTAACTCTGTGTCAGCAGCAGCATCTGAAGGTGGTCACTGGGAAGGAAGTACAGACAGGTGAAACAGTGTGGAGAAATTCAAACAGCTATTGGTGAATCCTAGTTGTGGCTCATTTTGTCTTCTAGATTCTATTCAGGAACGTTCCTTTTAAATAAGGCAGCAATACAGACATTTTGTCATTCTGCAAGGCTGTGGTTTCTGCCCTGCATGGTAATATAAAACCTACGTTAAATGTACTGTGGAAGTGTTATTTATGTCTTCCCACTGGGAAGTACCATTTGAACTAACTAGAAATAAAGTAGCTGACATTCTGAAGTATATGTCTGTTAGAAATGAACAATATGCACTTTTACCAGAACAAATATACTTCTAATATCTGAGGCTATTTTACTTCTAGCAGTCATATGAGAGGGAAGAGACAGGCTCTGATCAGCAACCGAAGTCAAATGTTCAAATAAATGCACTTTTGAGCAGTAAGGCACGATTATGAACTGTGTCTCTACAAAAGATGAGAAGAAAACATCCTTTTAAAGGCAAAAAGGGCAGTTCCTGTTAAGGGTTGTAGTCTTTGTGATGACTGCTTATGAGTACTGAATCTGGAAAATAGGTATAAACTGACCATATTTTGTTATGAAGACAGTAACAAAACCAATAGAAGAGTAGATCGTAATAAAGACGGTGATGCACATGCTGTATGTGATTGAAGACACAATTGTGGGGCAAGCATTGCTTGATGTACACTAGATAACTGTCTCTTCATGAAGGAAATTCTGTTATATTTTTCCACTTGTATGTTGGAAAAATCAATGGGCCTTTCTGATCTTGCATTTATTACTATTATTTTTGTTATCTACTTGATATGTTACAGCAGTCCCAAAGCTGTTTCAAGTATGGGTTTTCTTTTAATTCAGAGTGAAACCTGCCGAGTACTGAAAAGCAGGATTTTGTTTCATATTATCAAAGTAGCAAGGGTTTAGTTTGCAGCAGGAGTTGAGCAAATTCTGCTCAAGTTTTGAGTTGAGTCTGAGTAAGGTCTCAAAAGGGCTGTGATATGAAGCTCTTGGCACTTCTCTACAAGAATGACTATTAGCCTGTGCTAACACAGGAGTCTAATGCACTGATGTCATTGTGTGCACTTCTTGTAATGTTACAAATGCGTATTTTGGAAAATAGAATGGCCTCAGAAAATAATGGTTTATTGAAATCGCATGCTGTAAACCTTCATTTTAACTGGTGTCACAGCAGCTGCATCAATGGCCTGTCGAGTCTGTTTGCATTTTCTAGCAAAGTACCCAAATTTATGAGCAGGGTCCAGAATGTGCTAAACATCAGCCGCTGCTTTTGTCCAGTTCATTTGGCCTTTAGATGTGTAGAATTATAAAACTAGGCTAGAATATGAGGCAAAACTTTGATAATATTATCAGATTTTAATACTAAAATTAAATATTTGATCGACTGCGTTGCATAGCTTGCTGAATTAAGAAAGTCATTAGTGTCAGGTTATGAATACAAATGGAATGCCCAACTCTAAAAGGTTTTATTAATCAGTAAGATGCATTCCAAGTTAATTGAATTGTTAGATCATAGCATACAAAGCAGCTTTATCCTTGCGGTTGTGAGAAATGCAGAGTATTCTTCAACAAAGCTATTAAAATGGAATCAACATTTTGAATTGGGAATAAATTAATAGGAGGAAAAGACTAATGAATCTTTCCTTCCTTCAAAATAGAGAGGGAGAACAGATTTTCAGAAGTGAAAGGCAGACTGAGATGGTGTTGGCTTTGAGACTGTGGGGTTTCTTTATTTTGGGAGGAGAAATGCATGCTGTAACAGAAATCTGTGTAGACAGACCCATACATGTGCTTCACATCCACAGATCTTATCTGTAGTGATTATATGTAAGTATGGAATTCAGAATAATTCTTATCCTTGCATTTTCAGATCTCTTGTTTATTCTTGTAATATCGATGGTTAGGAAAAATTAAACTCCATTAGGTATTTGGTAGCCTGAAATTCACACATATTAGAAGACTTCTTTGAAAAGCTCAATTGAATAAATGATCGCTTGGATTTTTAGCACGTTGCTATTACTATTGTACTTGTCATTTTTGGTGTGACTCTATATATTTATAGCCCAAATCATATCTCTCTATACTTGCAGACTGATGACCTGAAGTATTCTGGTTTTAGTAAAGGGAGAACTAGAGCACAAAGAGGTTAAATACATTGCCCAGCTTTTGCAGACAGATCTGGCAGCAGAATCGCCGCTATCTGCATTTCCTGAACAGTGGGTGAGATCTTCAGACCCAAATGATTCTTCCAGCTTCCAACAGATTACTGGTTTCCTGTTGCCACATCACCTAAATAATGAATGAGAAGGTATGACAGAGAATCTGTCTTTTAGCACAATGGTTTTGAATTTTTGTTACATGGCACCCTCATGTCAGAAGACATCATGGGTGCACTTCATCTTTTCCTCCCAGTCTTACAAAACTTGAGTAAATATATATATATATTTCTGTTCAAGTAATAAAAAGACTTACGCTATAAAAGCGGTATGAGAACTAACGTTTGTATGCCTCTTGGATTTCAAACACTTCTTGCAACTACCAGTTTTATTCTTTATATTGTTAGAGTAAGGTGTATAACATGGGAATGAATGGGAGGAAAAAGGTGTAGGTGAAAATCCAGGTAAATTCTGAGGGTGTTGACCAGTGAAGAACATTTCTGTGCTTTCAGTTTTGAGAGGCTGCGGTCTCTCTCCTTGCGGTGGTAAGGGAAGTTGCAGATATGCACTGATACCAGTCTGCCACAGGCAAATCCTTGACAAAAAAGGAGTGGTAAAGAGTGTTTCATAATAATGAGATTTCTTTTGCCTCAATATGTTTAACAAAAGAATAAAGAAGAATTTTCACAAAATGGAGGTACTTTACACTGGAAAACATGACTTTAAATAACAGTATCTTTGGTTCCCCTTCCCCCCCC
>NDXB01015057.1:0-13765 GCA_002631895.1 Agapornis roseicollis | reverse complement strand
ACCCCATTCTTCATCAGAATACTGATTTGTCAGTTTAGTTCCATTATGCAGATTATCAATTGCTGTTTTCTTACATTGTCAGAATTTAAATTACCAGAGGTCTGCAAGATTAGTCCTGCCTGGTATGCTGAAGCTAAGCATGTGCTATTTAAATGACCTGCCTTGCATTTACATTTTTATAGGCATGCTTTTCATACAGGGAGTAAGTAGTGTTAACTTCTAAGAAGAAAATCTAGGTGTAATCTTGTGATAAAAAGTGTGATTCAGTTTGTGGAGGGAAGGGTTGAATGATGTGCAGCTATAGGGTCTGCAAAGTAGAGCTGCAGACCTCTGGGCTAACCTTCATCTTAACCTTCACAGGTGGAGCTCGGTGAGTTTAAACCCCCAAAACTTTATTACCCATGCCCAGTAGAGTAAAGGTTGTTCTTCTTTCTCTGGCAATGTTAATGATTTTCAGCTGACTGCATTTTAATTAAAAACACCAGGTAGCCTCTTGGCTCAGCACAGGGGAATGCTGGTGTTTGGTGTCTGCGGGTGCTACCTGTGCACGCACACACACAGCCTATGCAGCCAAAGTGATGCTCACTTCTTTGTGTGAGGCAGCGCTTGACTCTCTCTGCATTTTGGGGGGAATTTAATATCTCTTACTGCAGGAAGGCTGTCAAGGAGATAAATTCTTGAGCTTCTTCGGAGCCAAAGGCAGAAAATGAGTCTTTAGTATTTATTGGCTAAGCAAGTGCTGTGTTAGAAGAACTGCAAGTTGGAAATTCCTGTTCAAATGTGTTTTTACACAAATTGTGCTTGTACATACAAATGCTGGCTTTTTCCACCCTCCTCGAAAGGGAAATGCCACAGAAAATACCACTGATGTTTTAATGTAGCTATTCTCTTGATGTTGTATGTACACAGGAGTCAAGAAACATAAACCAGTGCTCTTATTGTGAAAAGTTCTCTGTAACACATATGCAGAATGTTAAGGTGATGCTGCATGGTACAGAATACGTTGCAGAAGGGGAAAGCAAAAGCAACAGATAAACTAGTCTGAAAATATGTAGTTGTTCTATATGCCCTATGTGCTTTGTAAGCCACCTCTACCTAGAAACTTGCATATGTGAGAATATTAAAAGATAAAAATAGGATGGAGCATGGTTTCTTTTTCTCAGAAGAGAAAGACTAGATGGGACTTTCTTTTGCTTCCAAGTATGGTTGGGAAACAATGCTGAAATAGAACATCCATGTTTGGTTGCATTTGCTATCATGTGAAGATGCTTTCACTGAAACTGTAGTACATGAATACACTGACTTTACTGTGAATTGTTTGTGATCTATACTAGCATAAACGGTTGTGTTCCTGCTGGGATGAGGAATGTACTCCTAACAAGACCTTGTGTTACAACCCGTATTTTGACAATAAGCGGTCTTCATTTGCCTGTAGTTTTCCACCTTTGTTCTTGTGGACATCAATCTTCCCTCCATTAAAGGTTCTGTTATAAAGTGCTGTTAAGAGTACAATACTTATATTAAAATACCTCAAACTAAGGCTAAAGTACAGCTGTGTAATACACTTTAGAGTAGAAAAAAAGATACATGGCATGAGCATACTGATGGAAAAAAGGTTAAAAATGGAGGGGCTGACTAAAATTGCCTTTTCAGTGCTCCTGTGCTTTTTCTTAAGACTTTATATTGGGGATAAAACCTGTGTTATCAATACTGTCAGAGATTACTGGAGCACTTTGTTCCTTTTAGGTATAATAGGCATTTCAAAACATGATGTTGAAAGTAAGCAAAAGTTGACTTTAAAACTGAAAAGAGCAGGCTCATGGGGCTTAGTTTGTATTAAATATTGCATGCAGTGCTATCGATTCATGACACTTTATAGCATAATTGTTGGTATTCCGGTAGAGCATTCCAGCAGAACAGCAATTGTAAAGGCCAAATGGTCTGTGGGAAAATGTACCTTAGCAAATTGCTGGGAAAAGCAAGAGCCTATACAGCTTCCAACAAAACTTTGACAGCACTGTTTAAAATAGTATAACTTTACATAGATAAGTCATTCTGTTCTAAATACCTACCAATTCTAGCACGGCAAGTCCTGAGAACAGAACAAGCACACAAAAAGAGTTTCTGTACACCAAAGCTTTTAATATGTGATTTACTAAACTCCAGAGAGTATGTTGTGACCGGGGGGGGGGACATGGGCACAATGCAACAGCTAAGACAGAACCCAGTCTCTGATTTCAAAGATGGCAAATGTGCGTTTACTAACCAATTGTCTCTTCCTCCCACCCTTGCTTTTCTAGCCCTGTGTTTATTTAAGCTTTCCAACAGGTCCTCTGAATCATCTGAACTGACTCAAGAGCTGTTGCTCTATGTACAAGAGAGTATTGTTTTGATTTTACTGTTACATTCACTACATTGACTGGCCTCTTGTCATCCTACCTGTTATTCTCCCACCTGCTAAAATTCCACACAGAGGACAACTGCTTAGTTACAAACGCTCAATACCAATGTGTAGAGGTAATAGGATAATAAACTTCCCTTAAAGGTACACAGCAAGGGGCACTAGACTGATGGGGTCATCCTTGTCCACTGGGAGCTTGAAGGTGATGGCTGACCATGGGCAGGAAGCAGCAGGAGAGGTGGGAGCTTGTGCCCCAGAGGACTTGTTCAGCTGGATTGCTTTCAGACCTGCAGGTCATGGTCCAGGGGCAGGTTATCGTGCTGGTGGTGTTTGTACCTGCAAACAGAATCTATAGTGGGAGGTTTTAGTTGTGTTCAACTTCAACACCCAGCGGATGGAGTAGGGGATTTGCTCATAGATGCATCACCAAGCAAAACAGTTTGTTTCTGTGCTTATTGTGTGCCTTATTGATGTTTCTGGTGAAGTCTCTGTGGAAAACTGGCAGGGAAATAAGTGGATTCTCTGGTAGGAATGGGGGACTAGAACACTGCATGGAAAGATTAACAAAGTCCTGCTGTCTGATTTATCAGAGAGCTGTCATTTTTGATTATGATTTGTCCTAATTAGTTCACAATCATAAGATCTGTGTGTATATTTATACCTGATGTATCTATACTACCATTATACAGTTTCATGATACTTTGGCAGCAAAGACAGTGTGCAAAGCTTATGCCCCAAGGTGCTTCTCCTACACCACTCTCTGTTCTCTCTCTCAGTCATGCTATTACAGTTTACCATAAATCATATTCCCAAGATGATGAAAAATAACTTTTCTGCAACAGGAAAGCACTCAAAAAGCAGTGGCCACTGTATTTTACGAGTAACTCAGCTTCTGGAGTGCTCCCTGACCCAACTGTTTCAGCCCAAACAACTGAACTGCAGTAAACTGCACTGCAGCAGGTGGAATAGGCAGTGTTACACATTGCATGGGTAGAAATGGTATTTGAAAATGTTCAACACGAGGAACTCCATTGCACTATATATCATTAAATAGCACTCTGAAGCTGTCCCCAAGGAGAACCTTCAAAATGTAGCTCTGAAAAGGTTCTTAACCGTAGGAGGTGGAGATAGTAGTAGCTCAGAATAAGAGGTAACTCCTGGGAAGTACAGAGTAGTAGCTATAAACTCTGGAGTTACTGATGCTAATGCTTCCAGTAGTCTTGGGACCACTTATTAAGATGTCTGTGATCTTGTTGTGTTTGGACAAGGATTGGTTTATACCTTCTACTTGTTATTATTTGATTATTTTTTTATCTTGAAACGAAAAGGAAGGTCATTAGTCTAAATAAACCCCTCTTTTGTATGACAGTATAGGTATTGGGAAGCAAAGAATATGGGCATGTGGAAGACAAGACAGGCATGCTTTTAGTGTCCCCTCTCTCTAGGGCTGGCAATTGTGATAGAGTTGTGCTTATAGGCAGTGCTGACAGGTAATCTGTAATACATTTGAGGAAAGTGGAGTCAAAAGTGGGATTGCTGTCAAGTATCAAAGAGTCAGCGTTATTGATGGGAATAGGAATTAGGATATGGAGAGGACCTGCTAATTCTGAGGAGCTCTTGAATTTATACAGAAATGCTACTGTATTTCTTAGAGTCATTGTGAACTTTTTGGAGTGTGGTTGTCCTCTTGGTGGAAAACTGGGTAAGAGTTGTGATCGAGTCTTTACAGGAAATGGCTTTTCCCTGTTGGGTAACTTTCATCTGAAATATTTTACTTTTTCTAATTTTTATTACTTCCTTCCTCATCCTGAATCCAAGCACCTCTTTTCATATGCCAGGTTTATGTGGGAATACATGTGTAGGGTGGAGAATTAGGAAACCTGTGAAGTTCTAGTGGTATTTGTGTCAAATTTTAAGTGTCTTCTATATAAAGTTGGATCTAGGAATCTCAGATCATGGCAAAGGCATTGATTTTTATCTACGAAGAGAGCCAAAATATTAAACCCTACTCTTGAGGAGTTTTTAATTCATTCATGTGTTTTTATTGTGTTTGTGTTTTGAGGCTTTAGTATAATTATCTTTTTTTCTATTTCCGTACCACAAGTGTTACCTCTCACCTTCCCATTCATTCTGTGCCTGTCTTTTCTTTTAGTTAATCAGGTACTGATTTTGTATTTACATGCTAAGATGAAATTTTCTAGCTGTGGCCAGAACAAGGAGCAATACAGCAGCACATCAGACCATAAAGAAAGTGAATGTTACTTGTTCCTCTCACATCAAAATTGCATGTTGTCCTCAATGTTTTACCTGCTACTTCTCATCTGTAACAACTATAAAAGATGAACTTTAGAGTGCCTAGCTTACCTGAGCTGTCTGCCTACTAGTATTTAATATTGGGACTGAAATGAAAGTGTAGATTGTTATTAAGTGCTGTTATTTACTTTGTTATACACATTTTACTACTTTCCTTTTGTTGGTGGCAGAGATTAATGAAACTTGGATAGAGTTGGATGGAAATGAGGAGGAAAGTATATTAAAGTACCCCAGTTTGCTGCACACTAATTATTGTGTCAGATCTTGTTAAAAAACAGATGCACACACAAAAGTATGCTTATTTATTTTAACATCTCTGCTTCAAGATAGGATTCTGCAAACGTGAGAAGGGATCACAGGTAAATAATCTGCACAAATCAGTTTACAAAAGCATTATTCCTTTTGGCTATTCTCCATCTTGTGTTTCAGCAGAAGAGTAGAATAGAAAGTATTAGGGCAGACTTGTAAGGTTTACTAGGGGTAGGGGTGTGGGAAAGGACTGAATTCAACACATTGTGCTCTAAGGAAGTACTTATTTTTGCAGGTATGTAATTCCAACAAAGCTGATCGTGAGACTGAGTAGCAAATTATATGTCATTTTTTTTTAATACACTTCATGCAAGACTTTTAAATCTGATAAATAAGGGCAGAAATCTTAAGATAGGTGTTCTCAAGAGAATCAGAGTTTTGTATTGAAAATGGAGTATAGAAAAAATGCAATTTAGATGACTAAATATGACAAATAGAATGCAGAAAAAATACAGTATTTTGTGAAGCTAATAGAAACAGTCTATTTCAATTAATCATACATGATTGTTGTCTTTCTACTCCCATCTATGTGGCTGTGATAGATGAAGAGGAGAAAAGTATAGTGAAGGAATGAGACACTGATCTCTGGTGTCTGTGATTACATAGTTCTTTTCTGTCTCCTCTGGATTGTGTCTTCATTCTCAGGTGATTTCAGTCCCTTGCTCTTTTGTATGAGGAGACTTGGATCCTGTGGTCTCTTCCTTTCTTAGAGGCTTCTGTTTTTCTCTCCAGGATAATTAGGGTTATAGGGAGATGGTGTAATTCCAGGTCTCATCCCAAATACAGAAAGGTCAACGAATCACAAAGTTTCGTCGTTTCCAAGGTCATGTCTGTAAGAAGGGAGAAATGTTGCTTTTGATTTCTTTTGTGTTCTGTCCCTATGAAGGAATTGCAGAACTTGGCTTTTCAATTTGGTCATAGGTAATAAGCAAACTTTTAGGGAAATGAGGGTGCTTTGCTTCTCCACGGTTACTATTCTGCAGTAACAAAAAGTAGGCAGTGATGTCTGACTGTCAGAGAGGTGCTAAATGGTCCTATGGTCAATCATTTTATGATAATAGATAAAAAATGACCATTGAGTTGTCTTTTTCCCCCATTCCCTGGACTTCTAAGTTCTTNTTCTGCAGTAACAAAAAGTAGGCAGTGATGTCTGACTGTCAGAGAGGTGCTAAATGGTCCTATGGTCAATCATTTTATGATAATAGATAAAAAATGACCATTGAGTTGTCTTTTTCCCCATTCCCTGGACTTCTAAGTTCTTGTGTAACCTCTTAATTCTCCAGAATGGAATTTCTCTTTGTAATTCTCAAAGGGGAATTGTAGCTTTCCTCCCTGATGTCCTGTGGGTACTGAAACATCCACGTTCTAGGAAACTGAAAGGTCTATTAAAAGCTAAGTTCAAATAAGAGGAAAAAAAGCCCCATGAAATAGTTGTCTCATAGCAAAAACTTAGCTTAGTCTACAGAAAAGTAGCTAAAGATTTTTAGTAATGTTCTGTAAAGATTGCCTCCTTTTGGTGTGTGTTCTTTAAATGACACTAACCGATAGGAAAGCTTTTTTCAGTGTTTGTGATTAGACCAGATAGTCATGGAACTGTTTTAAATAATAGGTGAAGTCCTTCACTAATGGAGAAGTTCTAAATAAAAATCTAAACCTTTCTTGAATTCTTCAACTAAAAAAATAGTAGCTAAGACATAGGCCAAAGAACCTATTCCTTCTTTCTTGGTGCTCAGAAATTGCATATGTGAATGGGTTTTACTTTCATGAGAAAAGGACATCATGCTGCCAGGCAGTGTATTAAGTAGGGACATAGGGCTTGTTGAACATCTCGACGACTGTGTTCAACTGTAACATAATAAAATACGTTTTCTTAGGCAGAAGTTGGTTGTGACAGCTGAAAGAGAAAGTCTTTGACGAAAACCATGCAAAGCGTAGTCTTTATTTCACTAAATGATGGCAGAACCTGGTGTCTGACTTGATATATAGTTGATATTCCATGACCACCATGATTTTTCATTAGCTTGTGGCTGCTCAATATATTTGTAAACTAAGTTACCTACAGTGGGGTTCAAATACAGTTTCAGCAGGGTGTGAAACACAAGGTGTTTGGTTTTTTTATTCTTAAAATAATGAAGTCAGTTGCTCCCCTTGCTATTGCAGAATCTGGGAAATGTAAGGATAGTAAGAATGTAGGAAATTAAGGTAGAAATTGTCAACATATGTTTAAGTATCTCCTAGAGTTAAAAGTGAATGAAAATACGTGAAGTTTAAATAGTCTTTTGCTCTAAATTGCGGCCTTTCAAAATTGTGATTGTGGCTCAGGCTTATTCTGTGTTGATTATGGAGATGCTTTTGGGATGTCATTGAATTGCTTAAGCATTGTAGTAGGTTGTAGGAAGTTTATAAGAATTTGGTATTGCTCCATGTTTTATCTTGACTTACCATTTTCATCCTTATAAATTCCCTTGTGAATTTTGCCAGACAGACACATAACACAGCCATGTGGTCTCTGCTTACAAAAGGTCCTGAAATACCTGGTAGGATGTATTGCAAGGTGGTTGTGTGTTGTGTACTGCACTTGTCAATACTAACAGTGGACAGCTGGAAATATTTAAACTGAGGTTCTAGTTTTATTTTGGTATATAACATAACTGAAACAAATATTAGTTGAAGGTTGGGACATTTAATGCTATTTCAGCTAGAAAGGGATCAGTTCTACAGGACTGTGATTCTCTGAGGAAGCTTCAAAATCTCCTCAGCAAAACACCGAGAGTACAGCGAAGATGCCTTCAATTGACATTGAATTCAGTAGAGGCAAGTCATTTGGTGTGGTGGGACATTCCTACCTTTTATTTCTATTCCTGTGTTCAGCCCATCCCTTCAAAGGAATAAAAGACAGAGACATAAACATCCTTTATCTGTCACTGAGAAAAGATTTTGCAGAAACTGCATCTGTCTTGATCAGGATGCACTGCTAAGCCAGGCTGCCCACATGGTGAGTGAGGCCCCATGTTAGAAACAAGGTTCTTTTTGAAAGCCAAAGTTGAACTATGTTCTTCTAAGAAAATAGTGAACTAAACATAGAACAAATAAGTAGATAAATCTCTCCACAGCTCACTCTGTGGGTTTTATCCTTCAGAAATATGAACCAGAGACCTATGGAAAAATATGCTTACTGAAGATCTCATTATAGGAAGTTATTCATTGAAGTAATACTCCCTAGCTGTTTTCTAATTTGGGTGAACCAGATGAGATTGCAGACTTATGTAAGAACATAGCCTGGCCAAATATGCAGACAAGAACAAAATGGTGCTTAATAGGTACCCATGTTAATTCGAAAGTGTGCATATAACATGAAGAACAGAGAGGATCCACTTTACATAGAGTTTACCAATAAAGCTAATTGAAATCTTATTCTCTCTACCAAAATAAAGTAATATGAAAATTTCTCCTTTACTGTCATTAGCTTTGCTAGAAATGGATTTAGCAAGTAGTTTTGTTTTTTGTCTGATAGAAAATAAGAGCAATGGGAGGATGAGAGGTTGAAAGAGTATGTGAATTATTTATAATCATAGTTCATATCTTTTCTTCTTCAGATATATCTGAAGAATGCAGCACCATGTATGTAGAAAAGAGGGTATGTCTGAGAGGTTGCACCAATGGTCCTATACTCAGCTGGAGCGAATGGAGGGTTTTCAATACTAGCTTACATACACTATAGGGTAACTAAGAATTTGATGCTTCCTCCATTTGTGTGCTCAAAAATGGGATGAAGCAAGGAGCAGTGGGAAAGCAGGTTGTTTTCTTCCAGTACACTTTAACAAGTGCTATTGAGCCTGGGCTCCCCCGTGAGACAGTGCTACTTCACAGGCTCTCAGTAAATAAGCAATTACATGGGAAGCATGAACAAGCTGATTTGCTGGAAAACACTGGTGATCGTATTCTTTTCCCTTTCTGTTTTCCTGTTCTTTCTTTGGAGTTTGCATACTTTATGCATAAGCTTGATACAGATAGAAGTTTTAATATTTTTTTTTATTATTTTAGTATAGCAGACTTCTGTTTTCTATGTATTTATTTCTCTATGTATTTTGGGTACTTTGTTAAAGATGTTTTCAACCTGTAATGGAAGTTACTGTTCAGAATTTGTGTGCACTGCTCTGATTTAACCTTGACAATGAGGGAAGTTGAAATGCCTATAGCTATAATATATAAATAAACCTAGGAACTGATATGCAAATAAACTGAGCTGCTATTTTACATTATTCAGCTTGGTCCACTTCCAATAATTGGTTTTTCTGTTCATCCCTCAGATTTTGTTTCCAGGACTTTTGGGGTCAATTAAATGGTAGGGTATGAGGCCATTGCTTTTGGCTTTCACATCAATGAGTATATCAACATGATCCCTTGCAAGGCAATAAATACAGGATTTTACCTTTACTTACTCCCATCATTCTGAAATTGGTTTCCCCCTGTTTGGTACTCTGTTCAGCTTGAAAATAAAATGAAGTTGTGATTCGTGTTGTTGGTATGTAGTGGAAGCACTTGTTAGGGTGATGGTGAAAGGCACGAAGGAATCTGCGAAGTATGCAAGTCTTCAGTTGTTCATCAGGACTTCGGTAGCAGGTATTTCAGCTAGGTGTGTGCTGCAGAAATGGTCTTCATTTTGCCTGATAGCATATTGCTTGGAGGTGAATGAAGGGTAGTTTTGAAGGAGGCCATCCTTAATATGATTAAAGGAATACTGTTGTGCTGCGGTAAAGTTTTGGAGTGGCATTGCTTCAGTTCATGTAGGTTTGTGTGGTGTCAGGTAAAGGCATCCACACTGATACAGCAAGCTTCTTATCACTATATCTTATAAGGCATGCTGGTAAAAATCAGTTATCTGTCACTTAACCTTCCTCTCATTATCTTTAGTCTTGCTTCTTTAGTTTTATGTCTTAGTTTGAATTAATGAGTTAGGGTTTGTAAAGCACTCCAGAAATGAAAAGCTTTATATAGCTGCTTTGTATAGTTACTATTTTTAATTGTTTCCATTTGGTATAGTTTCAGTTAAAAGCACTAATGGACTAGTACTAATTCAATGAGAATTTTACCCTTCTCCTTTTTAAACACTTGAGATGTTAAGAAAGAATCGAGGAAAAACAGGAAGACGGAATAGGTGGATATTCTTCTGGGTTTTACTTCATCCATATTAACGTCATTGACTGCTTGCTAATTGCAAGCTTGCTAAAAGCCAATGCCTACATCAGAATGGACTCTGAGATCCACTACTTTTAGTGGGAAAACCTGCAGCTTGAAGAGCTATTTATAGAGCTGCTGCTGTGACTGGTACTGAAATGCTTTTTCTCTGAGCAATTGGTCTAGAAATGAAAATGGGAAACTTAATCATAGCCAGCTTCTGCATGCATGTACCCAGGACTGCTGTTTCGCTGTGTTTGTGGTACTTGCTTAAAGCTCTGCTTTTTGGAGGGGTCAAAGCAAAGGATCTTTCTGCTGCTGAAGGTGGATTTCAGATATCGGAACTGAAGATTCAAAGCCTGGAAAGTAAAGGGAACAAATAAAAGGGAACAAGTATTTGTAGCCTTGTGCATTTACATGACATTTGTAAGTTGATATGATGCACAATTTTTGAAGGGGTTAACTGGTAAAAGCAGTCAATCATTTGACTTGTAATAGTGCATGCATTAAATCATAAAGTAAACAAGGTCAGCTCTCAAACTGAGGGCTGGGAATACCTTCTACCAAGTGTTTCTCCCTGCCCTGACGTTGTTCTGGCTTCTCATCGGGCCAAAGTAATTTGCAGGGTTGAGGCGCATGGGAAGCAGCAGGAGGGAAGTCTCCAATACCAGCTGTGTGACATGTGGCTTGCTGGGTCAGAGTCAGTGCAGGACTGCTGTCAGTACTGTCTGCCTGTACAGAGCTGGTCACAAACAGCTGAGTAAGATTAATAGGTGGCCTTTAAATTCATAGGAGTTTCTGAACTAGAAATGTGGAGATTGCCCATAGGTTTTCTTACCTGTTAAGGTACTTTCAGTCTATGTTTTACTGTGTTTCTAAATACCTCTGCCCACACAAACACTTAACTGTAACATTATCTCTGCTATTTTTGAGATTCAAGAAGTTCCCCCAGGCTGGATAGTTGATGCAGCAAGCTATTGTGCAGCATTACCAAAGTACCCAGCATAGCAGCTTCAATGAGTAGTAGTGTAATGTTCCTGTTCCAGTTACTCTGATCATGCTAGGTGATGGGAAGAGCCAGGATTACTCCAGCCCCCCATACTCAGAAATAAAGCAACACAGCAGCAATGTCTTCCACTATTAAACAGCTAAGATCTATTGAAGCCTGGCTGAACTATATACCTACAGTCTGATGGATATTTTTTTTTTATGATATCCCTTTCTTAAAGGGTGACAAAGCTTGTTTCTTACATACACGCATTGGCTGTTCCACAACAGACCCGTGTATTTCATTGCTTATTTAATATTACTGTTTAGCGTTATCACACTTAGCGTGTGTTCTTGGTTAATCCCAAAAGTCCTATTCAACCAGCTGAGGATTGCTAGATGCTTGTTCTTCATTACTTTGCCAGTATCAGCATTATACAAGTGTTTTGTCATAGCAGAGGGACTCTGCAGCTGCTGGCTGACTCTACTATCACAGAACTCTTACAATTGGGTAGATCCAGCTATGTTCTAGTAATAGATACCTGTAAATCACTGTCTTAAATGTTGTTACTATTTCTTCTGTAAAACAGAGGTCTGCAAGCTATGGCACAAGTTCCAGAGATAGTGCACAGGCAGATTTTGAAGGGCACACAGTAGGGTTGGGTGCTAAGAGCCTTAGTATCTTGAAAAGCATAGACTTTCTGCTCTCATGTTCCATTCAATTCGGAATACACTGGAAATGTTGCATTACATGGGGATAAGATGCCTCTGGAAAGGTGGTCAGCAGCGCTTTTTGCTACTGAGTTGTGGCATTTCTCAGCACCTGCTGGGGTTTTACTGCTATGTCTCATTTAAAAAGTAAATTGCCTTCTGGAGTGCTGTCCTCGCAGATCCTTGATGCAAGTCATTAAGTCTCTTATAGTCCATAACGCATTCAGGGAAACAATGGTCTTGTTCCAGAGTTCTGAGGAGAATGGCATTTCATATGTTACTGCCTGGCTTCAATTATGTATTGGTTTATTATAAACAGACTTCATGTGTACATGTGCAAATTCTCTTATTCGTTTTGCTTTATGTATCCCTTTTCTGATCATACTTTGTGTTCTCAAGATCCAGAATGAAAATAAGGTGTATTTCTGGCTTCTGTTTTGTACTTTTCCAGCAGAAACATTATTTCATAAAGAACCTTTTTGTTAGTGCATTGTGATACTGCTGTCTAGATTCTGGTCAGTCGAATAGGTTGAGTACCCTCAGTAGTTTGAGCCCTACACAAGATTATGTTTTGAAATATAAAACTGTTTCTTGGCATCTTGATCTTTTCCACTATATACAAAAAGGACCATGTTCAGGACCTGCAACTCCTTTTTCTTCTGGCCCAGCCACAATATGCCTACAAAGCTGGAGCAAGGCTGTCCTATTTTGCCTTCTGATCCCAAGGTCCTATTCTGGTTAATCCCCAAGTGAATCAGTTGCTTCATATATCTGAAGTTTGTATTGTTTGGATTCCAAGGCTCATCCCCCAGATCTTGCCAAATCCTGCCTAGTCTTGCTGGCCTGAAGGAAACACTCATATGAACTACAACAGTTTCTGGAACAGAGGAATGTTGGATCATCTGGAACAGCTTCTCCTTGTTGGTGTTTGGTATTCAGTGCTTCATGTAAATAACAGAAGAGGGATTTTCAATTTTGAGTCCATTAACAGCTTTCTGAATCATCCTGGTCACTTCAGCCACAGAGCAGCTGTTCCACAGCTAAGACCTATTAACACTTGCTTTTGGCCAACTCTGAGTAATCTGCCACTTCCTTTCCTGTGTTCCCTGGTTTATATTTCCTTAGTTATCCCTTATTTACTTTCAAAAAGAAATCTGATTTTGTCCTTCCCTTGTAATTNCCCCAGATCTTGCCAAATCCTGCCTAGTCTTGCTGGCCTGAAGGAAACACTCATATGAACTACAACAGTTTCTGGAACAGAGTAATGTTGGATCATCTGGAACAGCTTCTCCTTGTTGGTGTTTGGTATTCAGTGCTTCATGTAAATAACAGAAGAGGGATTTTCAATTTTGAGTCCATTAACAGCTTTCTGAATCATCCTGGTCACTTCAGCCACAGAGCAGCTGTTCCACAGCTAAGACCTATTAACACTTGCTTTTGGCCAACACAGAGTAATCTGCCACTTCCTTTCCTGTGTTCCCTGGTTTATATTTCCTTAGTTATCCCTTATTTACTTTCAAAAAGAAATCTGATTTTGTCCTTCCCTTGTAATTTCGTTTGCATTTACAGGTTTGATGATGCCATTGAATGTGTTAGTCTGTGCTATATGCTGCTGTCTATGTAGAAAATGTGTTTTTCTCTAAGCCTGTGCTGAGATTGGCTCTGTGCAACTGCAATCTAATGCGTGTTATATATTTATATGCGTTCTTTAAGCAGCTTGGAATCAGCTTGATCTAAATGTAAGACCATAACTAGTTTAATTGCTGTTTTATTTTTTTGTCTGTGTCAACTTCTACTTGCTAGGAAATATATGAATAACTGTGGAGTTTGTCTGCTTTTTTTCTCCTTTCTCCCCTCCTTGCCCCC
>NDXB01015056.1:155590-174338 GCA_002631895.1 Agapornis roseicollis | reverse complement strand
TACCTGCTTGTCAGCTCGCAAACTTTGTTGGCAAGTTTGTTCCTGGAGTTTTCTCCGAATCAGGATAAAAAAAGATCAGCTGGAGACCAGTTGCTTAGATCTTTAGATAGAAAACCTCAGTAAAAAACTGCACTGAGAAAAGGACACTGCTGCACCTCCACAAGGGTGATAAAAGGTCAGTTCTCCTGTACTGTGCAACCTCTGAGAATGCAAGCTGTCAGTATGCCAACGAGAACTACCATATCTGTTGGTTGATTTTGAAATGGCAAACTCTGCCACAGCAGAAAGTCTGTATAAAGCAGAGACTGGCACTGCACATTTAACAGTGAAAGCTGTCTGATGTGAACAGACATTCTGACCCTATCAAACTAATAATTTTGAGAAAAAGGACTGAGATAGCTCCATTTCTGAACCCTGGCAGAATTAGGTGGCTCTGAGAAGCACTTGCCCTACCCTCTGCCCACTTTGAGGATCTGTGCAGAACAGGAAAAAAGAGCAACTGCCATCACATAAGAAACTCAGGAAGCAGAATTTCTCAAAATAATAATATTCTAAATATTTGAAAATAACTTACCAAAATGAAGTAGATTCTGACCCTTTTGAGTATCTGAAAGTTACACTGCTATCTAATCCTGATAAAAGTCAGGAGTACTTAGAAATCATGCTCTTGAATCGTAGAATCACAGAACAGTTAGGGTTGGAAAGGACCTTAAGATCACTGAAGACTGTCAGCATTTTACAATTCTCACTGTCAATAGGGTATGGCATTCAAATAGAAATTCTACCACAAGACATTTTTAATTTGCATTGATTGGAGGACGGGGAAGGAGGAAAGACAGACAGAGAATAGGTGCCCTGCACTTCCCTCCACATCCATCAAGGAAGAGGAGGAGTATCAGAAATTGTATCATTAAAGAGGATACAAAAAGAAAAAAAATGAAAAAAATCTGCTTCTTTATAACTTGTCAGTTCATGCGGTATAAATTATGCTGCCCTTCAGCTACATTTCTCAAATTTGTTCTATAATAGAACTGGTATTCTAGAATAGTACATCTCTTGTACAATCATGAACTACTTATGCTAAAGCTTTTTAAAAGACCACGTACTGCGCAGGTATGTTTACAGTTTCTACCTATTGAAATTCCGCTAGAAAGGGTGGAGCTTTCTGCCTGCCCTCGGGATGGGACATGAGGCTCCATGACACTGTCATCCAGTAGATGCCTTGGTCCTGCGTTGGGGAATGTTGCGCTTTTAAATTCAGCTGTATTCATTTTGTGTATGAAACTAGAAATGAAAAGGAATAAAACTGTTACAGTGTTATCTTTGATACATTTCACAAGTTGTTGTTTTAAGATCCTGAAGGGCTGCATGCAGTGTGTTCCAAATATCATTCTAAATTATCACTCAAGCCATAGATAAATGTGCATAAATTACATTATCTATAGGGATTGCTAAGCTTAAAATTGCACAGCACTCTTGGAGATAAGAGAAAGTCAGGAGTCCTTTAAAAATTACTTTCAACATCCTAAGATATTTTTGTCCTTGTACAACAAATACATAATTCAAATTTAGAATTGCATTCTAGCTCATTAAAGGTAAACTTACACAGTACAATATACATTAAGACATAAATTACTAAATAGCTACAACCCTTTATTTTGTAAAGAGGATGAGTGAATTAATGATTTAATGATCATGGTATCAATTAGAAGTACACCTATATAGAAAAAAAGCCCTGAAGCTATTGCTGTACGAAGTTATATGAAGTCTACAAGAGAGGTCTCACCTTAAAAATACTATTAAAGCAATTATTTCAGTTTGAATTCGAAAGAATTATACTGGCATTGAGTTGCTGTGACAGTTTTTCATTCATAAAGAACCTATTTTGGCTAACTCATTGGCTATTCTTATTATCATAACAGCTGCACAATCTTATTTTGACAAATTCTCTTTGGCTGGGATACTACCATTATAGTTCTGAGCTTGCTCTCTTGCTGAAAATTGGTCTTTAAATGAAGTACTGTGTACAAATCATGCTACTTTTAAAAAGTGCTGCTTTTGTATTGATGTGCTAAATCACAAAACTTAGGGTTTTCAGGTTAAATGAAATGCTGACTTGTATCCCAAACTGTGACATTTCCTATGTCCATGCGGTATCAGGTTTCTGGGTGAGGGGGGTGTTGGTGGTAGCAAAGCTCCTTCAGCTGCAACATTCTTCCGTCTACTTTGTGGAGATGCTCCAACTTCAGAGCCTGAGAACAAAAGAAGACATTACTCCAAAGTAACTTGAGAATTACTGTCAGGATTACTTCTCAGAACATTGTGGAAGAAAAAAACTTCCTAAACTCAATTGGTAAGAGATAGCCTATAATAAAACGTATTGGTATATTGATAATTAAAAGCCCTGTACTTTACATTTTTTGCACAGGATTAAAAATAAACACACTTATTTCAAATAGACTATCTAGTTACAAGCATTTTGTAAGTCCTAAAAGGCTGCTGCATTAGCTATGTTGACACTAAACAGGTCCCACTGATTCTATGTTTCGAAACTCCTGCCTTCAACCACTTCCAGTATTGATAAAAAAAATAATGTACATTTTTGGAAGCACATTATACCATGAGAAGTTTAGATGAAGGCCTTTTTGTCTAGATACAATGAAGAATGAGTATTTAACAGCTCTTCACTCCAAATGACACTAACAAGTTAGTGCCACAATATATACAAGAATCTAAAACACTGACTCAGTTCCTTGAAAGAATTTCTTGACAGATCACCTTTAGGCTTTTTATTACAAATACACAGTGTTTATATGTCACAGTTCTTTATTAGCCTCAGGCAAATATTTTCCACATTCACAACTCAAATAATGCATTCGACAACCTCAAGTCTTCTCACATTTATTAAGCATTTACCTACTAAATCTTCTCTGGAAGCAGCAGAGTGTGGGGTGCTGGTCCCTGGTTCTATCTTTAATGAAAGTCTGCATTAAAGAAGCATTAAAAATTACTTTATCAGGAAATAAAAGTAAATAAAAGTAAGTTTTTGAAAAATCAGGGGTTTTAATTTACAATTGAAAGCTGCCTGTCTGTAATTACAAGAAGCATTATAAAGTTAATACAAACTTTGCATGACTCTCTCTAGCACACACTATTTCCAAATACTCTTTATTTTGGTAGAATAAAACCCAAAACAAACCAAATCAGACAGACATGCAAGGACATAATGTAGTAAATATGTCTGTTACTTAGGTTCATATATACTAGGACAGGCTTGTCATACCATGCTGAATGAGGACTGGACTCAAGAACAAAATGTTGGCTACAGCATAGCCCCTGCAACATCTTGTGTACTAAGGAACCTGACACAGCCAGCACAACCAACCAAAGCAGCCAGCCACCAGCTGCCACCTTCACCCTCTGTGAACAAAAGCTCTACCTGAGCTGTTAAAAAGGTGTGGTAAAATCACACTGTGGGAGGAGCAGGGGAAGAGGCCATTGCATTGCATTGGCACCAGCCTCCTGGGACCTACATGGCCCTGGAACTTCTAGCAGACACATGAAAATCAGTGATTATACCACAATTCTAGCATAAGAACTGGGAAGAATAGAGAGTATACAACTACTCCCCCCACCCGACCGCAGTATTTATCTAGTTAATAGAAGAAAAATCAAATACAAAGTGCAGTAAGTGCTCGAGAGTGCTGGGCCAAGCCTTTTTGTCTTTACTGGTCTAAAAGCCAAAATCCTTCTTTTGCATTTTGGAAAATCCATTAACTTGACTGCATCCATAATTCAAGTTTGTTCTTAAACAGGCACTTTTAATGCCATTTCCACCACAAAGAGGACAGAGTCCAGGAGCAGAGAACTCCCAGAAGATCAAGCACATCTTGTCCACATAGTTCATACAACTAGAATCTTTGAAATTAGTGAGTTGAGAAAACCATCTACTTAACTTTGGGGAGAAAAAGTTTGAAACCTGACAGCTCCTCTCCCTCCCAAAAATCAGGGTACAGAACATTTTAGCAAAAAGGTAAAGCTGGATGCTTGCATACGTACATGCAGAGAAAAATTTACAGATCTTAGAAGGGAGGCGAAGTGTCTAAGCCCTTGTTAACATTCTTTGACAGAAACTAAAAGGTCCCCCATTTGCTGCCTTTTTGTAAATTCAAGGTAAGGTTATTAAATGGTAAAGCGTACCTGTTCCTCTAGTGTGCATAGCCCTCCCACCATTTGAACATAGCTACACAAGCAACCAATTCAACACAAGTGAGGTGACAAACTTCCCAGGCAGGCAGGATGGGAATGGGTGGGGAACCTCCTCTAGCAGATCAGCCAATGAACAAAAACTTTCTTCATATGCAACAGATTTTTTTAGGTTTTTTCCTATCCTCAGGGCTTGTTCCTCTCTTGCCAGAGATTTACATCTCCCAGTTTTGCTGGATGCCAAATCACTTAATGCAGTAATAATCTTCTAATTAAGGAAGTAGAAACCTCTTTTTTGGGTGGTATGCCGGAAGGAATGGGGTGGGTCACAGATGGACAGTAATTCACCTCTCAAAAATCAAGTGCTTACATTTTACTAACACTGTATAACTCAATAAAGGAGAAAAACCATAAAATGAAAGCGAAATACATCTGAACGTGAAAGCCTTAAGTCACCCTCAGTAACAACGTGGGACTGGAACACACAGACGACTTTATTATGATGAGAAATGACCCAAGCTATCTCCAATCACGGGATCCACCTTACTGACTGGGAAGTGTTACATGTGAACTGGAAGTACGCAGTCTTCGCTAGTGAACACTTAAAGAGATCTTCAGATCAGACAGACCTGAAAGTCAGGGCTTGATGCAGTCAGGCATAGAAAAGGAAGGAGATATGCCATCCAGCATGCTGAAAACTGTCTTTGAGCACAGGACCCTGCTGTAATCTCCCTACTTGCAACTGGTGCATCTGAGACACAGAATCCCCTGGTACAAGTGCAATCTTAAAAACGACAGCCTTTGTGTTATAAAAGTTACTTTTTGATGAGTTACAGCATTTCATACTTACTTGTAATTGTCATCTTCTACAAACTTTTGTAGTTCTTCTATGTACTGAACTGAGTTCAAATATTTTTGGACATGAGGCAACAGAGGAATATCTGAAGAACATATGACATTCATTATCACTGTCCCATTCATTGGTAAGCACAGTTATTTTCCAGAAACTACTTAAACAGAATCAGATCTCTTGTTTTTTTATGCAAGATCGGAGATATAAACTACAGCCCCCACTGATGCTGCAATTTTTCACAGCAATTCCCACGTATTGAGCTGACATCTGTAAAGCCAGGTATGTATTTCCCTTGAGCTGTTCTACTTAAGGCAGCATATATAAGGGAAAAGTGAGAGTGTGTCTTTGGCCAAATTAAAGGCCCAAACCTGGAACCTGAAGGGTTGTATCTGAGGACTCTTTCATGGTCCACATTATCATTATATTGAACTTTTAGTGAATCCACAGTCCTGTGCTAATTCACATTCCAACATCACAAATACAGGCTTACTAAAAAATGACTGTGAAGAGACCACCTTTGAAAGAAAAACACATTATCTGAGCTATGAACAGAACTATAAATGTCCAAAAGACAAGCTGAACATATTTTATCTCCAGTAAAGGTACTACTCCAAAAGCAATCCTACTATTTTTAGAATTTGGAATCATAAAATCATGAAACGAAGGGATACAAGTTAATGACGTACTTGTAAAACTACTGTTAAGAACAACATATTCTACATTTTCATCAGAAAATATGTACTGCAAGAATGTGTGTGATGTAACAGAAGGGTAATTTTATTCTGTCCCCTCACACTGATGCTCTGTCGTAACCAGCAACACCAGAACAAACTCAGACTTTTGGGCTAAGAGAGTGAGGGAGAGCATTAACGGCATTCAAATGGGTTGGGCCTTACTTACACTGCATTACAGAAAACAAATATTAAAGCTTTTGAAGTTGCTCTCTTTAATACTGCAACAGTTACATACTAACTTACCATATTCACATGACTGCTGTAAGTCTGAGATAATTCGAAGAATGTTGTTCATTAAATTTGTTCTTTGTTCACTTTCCAGAATACTCCCTGTTGATGGGTAGGCAGAGTCAATATATGTCAAGTCTGACAGGTAAATACCTGAATAAGATTAGAATGAAAAGCTTTAGTGTCCCATATTTAGCAGAAAAAAGCCTCACAAACAATATTTTGAAGAACTGTTGCTTTCACTGATGAATGCTCATGCAGATTGACAACAGCACTGCTTCAGAACAGCGTTCATTATTTACCTGAAAAATCATTTTGAGATCTCTGAGAGCCTTCAGCCCTCAAACAGTAATAATTCTTGGACCTACAGGAAAGTGAATCACCTTGCCACACATGTCTGGGTCTGAATTTGCATTCTCCTCAATCACTCAGTCCTTAGTTTTTAATTAGTATTGCAGATACTGAGGGTGTAAAGTACAGCTAGGTTTCTGTATGCAAGCTTTCATTCTCTGCATGACTAATCACAGTGGGAGGCAGAGAGGATCCTTTCTTCCTGCATCACACTTGGCATGTAGTAGCTGACTTTATCTCTAGTGGTGTAATTATTTCTAAATCTAACAGCAGTTGCAAGGCCATGATCGACGATTCATGACGCAGATCTTCTGCTATATAACCAATTAATTACTACTTTGACAAATATGAAGCATACTAAATATACAATGCTAAAATACATAATCAGAATTGCTAAAGATTTTAGGAACTCTCCTATTTCATTCCTCCAATTCAATCAATAACAGCAGGAAAATTTGTATTATTGATAATCCTTCAAGCTGAATAGAAACTTAAACTCAACTTACAGCAAAAGGCAAAAAATTAACTAGGCAAAAAGTGCACTCATCGAGATGCAGTACAAATCCTGCAGCTCTAAACATCCAACAGCCTTATAGATAAGCCTATTCAAGTCTTCTATCTGCTTTCTTCCCTACCACCATTGTAACCATACTAATTTTTCAATTCTTTGATCATGTCGAAAGGAAACTCCTCCTCCTTACATACTAATGCTGTAGTCAAATTGTTTATTTCAAACCCAAATGCAACTCAATTTCTTGAAATTCACTGAAAGACCAATCATTTTTGTCTTGGCTAAACGGCACATATCCTGACCAACTCTGCTGTTAAAAGGAATTGCTCTTCGTCCCCTGCATCTTCTACAAGATATTAATAATAAAAAAACCCCCCAACAACAACAAAGCAAACTTTAAAGATTTTTAAGAAACTTATTTCAATAACAGAGAATTTCTCAAATTATATTCTGCTTCACCTCTTAGCCTTGTATAACCAAAGTCATAACAAGAAGTTTAGCTTTACAGGTGGAAGACTATTAATACAACCTCACAAGAACTGCAGTTGTGTTTGTATAACACCTAACCAGTACAGTTCTCAAATGTGAGCTGAGATACTCTGGGCATCGCTCCAAAATCAACACATACACACGCGTGTGCACACACATAGGAACAAATTAAAATACTTGTGGTTGAAAGGTGACATACAAAAAAAAGTGAATAAAAAGGTATTACACATGATCTGATATAGAACTACATTTCTCATTTTTCTGTTCTGCTAGAATCAATTTATTTAAAAAAATAGAAAGAATAATCAGAAACATCAGACAGTCACATTTGATTGCTACACTACCTAGACTGCATAAGCTCTCTAAAACCTAATTTTTATGTCCAAACAGGAAAACCCCAAACCTACTCAAGTTTTCCACAGAAAGTAAATCATGCTTACTAATTGTAATCAAGGAAATGCATTGTGAGGAGGCACCTGCAATATTATGCAGGATTTTGTAAGCCAATGTGTTTGTAGGATTATCTTCCTGAATAACTTGCTCAATTAAACACTGATTGTTGGTTTTTCTAGTTACATCAAGAACTCTTTTGTAGAAGGCTGCCGTTTATATTTATTGGATGCATTTCTGTGAAGCCCAAATTAATTTTGAAAGCATATTACGATAATTCTCTTCCAAATGTAATTTTCACATCCTTTGTAAAGAAAGCAAAAATATCAGTCAAATCAAACAAAAACACACTTAAGCGCTGGATGACTATTGACAGAACTCAGCATTCCTCACAGAGTCTAATCTCTGTGGCTTTTGCTACTTCTAACACCAGTCAGATGTTATCAAATATTCTGATACCTACCCAAAATCATCACACACAGTTTTAACATTTTCCACATGTATGGAGAGTTCATACATTTAACAGCTGGAACTGTTTCTTATTAAGTGAACATCAAGAATTGAATGAGACATTCTGTTGAACATTCTTCCAGACTATAAATGGTTCACTTTTCCTGTTGCATCCAGCCAGGCTGCCCCTTTTATTCCCAGAAACACAAATAGAGTTTCATCAGCCTGAAAGAATCTTTCTTCTAAATGAAGCCCAGTACTGTAATAACTTGAAAGGCATCTTTAGGCAGTGTAGTAAAAATGTTTGATTTGTAATTGCCTGCTGAACTCTAGCACAGTCTGTTGCCATATGGTACCCTCCCTTCTACCAGCAAACAATCTTTCCTTGTTCAGAGCTTCTCAGCCTCCCTACCCCCTCCTCTTCTGGAGGGTATGCATAGGAAATCCGAAGGAGGAGTTTCTCCTGCTCTCAGTGTGTTGGCGATGACATCATATGTGGGCTGAACGTCTAAGTTGAGTGTGTGCTTGTTTAAAAAAAACACTGTCCAGAAGTGATGTATATGGAATCTGGGTCAGCTGTAGCTGGTTAGTGCACTCCTGCATGTGAGAGTAAAACACTGCCATTTCAAAAGTCATTTCTTTCTCTCATCTGGAATAACACATACTGGAACATTACTTTTTCCTTTCCTTTTTTTAATGATTAGTTAGCTTGGTTACTGTATGGAGAAACTCAATTCCTCAATACAGCTTGGATCTAACGGAGGAAGACAAAAGCAGTTTTCAACTCCAACTGCAGATTAACAATCCACAGCATAGCATCGGGTAATATAGGAAGAAAAAGCAACTTGGCCTCTGGATTTTCCATCTACCACAGAAGCAAAACAGCTGGAAGCTGTTTTTTCTTGGTAAGTTTTAAAGTTATTTTCTTACTTGCAAGTTTAATTTTGAGCTGTTTGTGAATTCTACCTACGTTTCCTTCACACATACAACTATGTGAAGAAACAAATCTCTCTCAGCCTGAGAAAAGTCTGACAACTAAAATACAAAACTCACTTTTGTGGCATTTGGTAGACTTTGGAAACTTGGAAAGAATTAAAAAGGACTCTGAATAACAGCAGAGACTAAATCACTCCAGTTGTAAGAACAAACAAATTGCAGTTGTTTAGCTGTAAACCTTCCACAGATTTTGATATCTGATGTTAAAGAAAATTAATACTACCATATTCTTTGCTAAACATGTAATCTGGGTATTGTGAATATATTAATGTGAAATTCTAATCCTACCAGAAAGTAAAGCCAAAAATCCTATCAATTTCAGGGAAGCTGGATTTCACCCAGCACCAGAGCACAGACCTAGCATTACTAGAACTAGAAAATGGATACCTCAATAAAACCACTGTAAAAAGTCTCAAGTAAATCAATGCACATCTGTATGTAGCAATCACTGCATATCATTTCCACTAAATTTTTTATTTATGATACTTCTGAGCAACAGAAGTAGTCTGAGTTGTACAACCAATCAAGAAAGCAGGCATATGTTGATTCAGAATATGACCAAGTTTGCAGTAGAAACAACCATACAGCTGAAAATCAAAAACATTCCTGCAACAGGCACAGGCACTAATCCCTCCCTCTAACATTTTGTGGAACTATGGTGAAGTTAATTATACCTCACTTGAACAGCAGTTTGTTTCCAAATAAAGATTAATTTCTTAAACATGAAATGCAACATAAAAGGCAACACTATATTAAGTGGAAAATAGAGGGGTTTCTTACAGTTCTTTAGGGTATGGGGGGAGAAAAGGGAAAGGATGCAGTGGCTCATCAAGGATTAAAACAAAAATACTGTTTACAAACAGAAGACAAAAGTACAGACAAAAAACCCCCCAGAACTGCTAATACTTAATCTCCTACTTTTTGCCTTTATTCATGCTGACTTGGAAATTAAAACATGCTACATAACCCAGAACAACAGAAAAGAAAGTTACACATTTGTGCTAACAAACTCTCAGAAATGTCTGACACATTAAGCGAGAATGAAGAGGTGGTACTAAAAGAAGAGATAAAGCGTTACAGGAAGCAGACTTAATTAAGATTTAGTAGCTAAGTCTGAAACAGTCTTGACAACCAAGAAAAATGCATCTTTTTCAACTTCTTGAGCACTTTTTCTTAGTATCTTTTTGTGCTTCTTTATGCATTAAAAAGAACAATCTAAACAACAACAACAACAACAACAAAAAATCCCATTTGAAGCCTACATAGTATGCCTTGGACACCAGTCTCTATTCATTCATGATTAGCCAAGGTTTTGATTTATGCTGCTCAGAACAATTTCCAAATCTTTCACAAATGAAAACAGAGGAGTCAATTTTAAAGCAATAAACTGTGTGCAAAGTGTTAACTCTCTCTCTTTCCCTGTCTTCTAACTTTAGAGTTTGAATTTTGAAATGCTTATCTTAAAACAAGTAACACAATACTAATATTATGCTGTTGCCATAAGAATGACCTAAAGTATGATGTAAAAATATGCCATTTTCTATGCCAAGTTTTACAGGAATTTACTTCAAAGAATGGAAATTCTGAACTTTTAAACTTTTGCCAGTAACCGCATTGCTTTATCAGGTCTTAATTATTGTTTTATTGGGCTTCGTTTGTTTTTTCATAACATGCCGTAATAGTTTGGTCCTTAAAATTTATATACCAGTGAATTTAGTAAAGATTTCCTATAACAAACATCACTAGATGCTTAATGTCCTCAGTATGATTTACAGAGCTTTCTGAAGCCCCTAAATAACACATTTCTGGATGCAAAATGCAACACTGCATTGTACCTGCCTGTTAAAATGGTGCAAATACATACAATGGCTGCTAACAAATATATAAAAGAACCCTCAAATAAAAAAACCTTCATCAAAAAGCTGGGAATGCGATGGTATTTTTCTGTGTTTTCAAAATATCTAGTATGGCAAGATTCACAAATCTTTCCTACAGAGAATTTCTAAGCAAGCCTAATTTTAAAATGTGACATATTTTAATGGCTACTTCAAAAGCCCCTGAAGATGCTTAGATTGCCATTCCTAGAAGGAATCAGATTCTTGTAATCTCAAGGAAGCAGAATTCTGTGACTCAATATATCATGTATCAAACAAAAAACAAGAACGTACTATTCCTGGATCCCAGTCAATACAATAGAAGTAACCCTGTTATTTCAGCAAAGGTAGAGTGGCTTGCTGGAAAAAAGCACTTGATTATATAGGGAAAAGTAACTTACTGAAGTATATATCAAAAATCCATGTGAACATTTCTCCTACAATAAGAGTGTTTTCCCCACATCAGTGTTACATCTAACATTAAAGACCTAGTTTTAATTTCAGCCCACAAAAATCTCCACTTATTCTGTATAGAGATAGGGAAATATAGACTGTTCTATTGATTTTTAGCTGCTTAGACACACTTAACAGAAAATAAAGTATTCCCAACATCAATAACAGAGCTTTCAGATTAACTGATATCATGTTCAGAGGATCTTTCTCACTATTAGTCTACTTTCTTAAAAAAAACCCGTTTGCTTCTCCTTCTGCTTTACATGTTCATAAATGGAGGTTTATAATAGAGGGCACTGTTGGTATTTATCATTTGACTATATTCTTTGAGTAAGTATCCTGAATAAAGATATGTAACTACATAAAAAAAAATGCTTTCCATACAAAGGGATTCACATTTACTTGCAGCACTTCTATTCTATTCAGTTACAACTACCTATACTGCCCCATCTTTGTCAGGTCTGAAAGAACAGATTCTAATATGTGTTGTGGGTCTCCAAATTCTACATTTTCATGAGTGTGAGAGTCACAGTATACAATAAAGAACAAACAGCTTCCTGTGTAGAAAATACAAAACTTCCAAATATTTAATAACTTCCACACTTCCTCAAACCTGCAACCAAAATAATTGATACAATATGTTTGGGGGTAACACAGCCCACGTTATAGCAGTTTTTGGTGAAAGATAAAACTAGAAATTACTAGTCTATTTTACTATTTTAAATTGGCATTTTGTTCCTTTAAACACTTCCAGAAGTAATAAAGACTAGTTTTAAAAGCAAGGCTGGGTTGGGGGTTTTTTCCCCATTCTTTTTGGTTTGGGTTTATTTTTTCTGTTTTGTGTTTTCATGGGGATCAGTCTGGAAGAAGAAAGAAACCAGAAGGAATGGTATTAAAATGTAAAATGGTACTGAAGACCTACCTACAGCTCTGAGTATTTTTGACAAGATGTTGAAGTTTGCATAGCTATGACTAGTTGCACATTTCCTCCTGCACAAGCAATAAAAGATCAGCATGCCAGAACAGACATAATGCAACTTCTACAGAAATCTGAGACCTAAAATTGAGTAACAGAAACATGACAGAACCAAGTGCAGTGACAGTCTATTCTAATTCTAAACCCATGACAGTACATAAAGAGTTAAATAATTATTTTAAAGCTATGGTATCTATAATCATAATTTCCCTTGCTTTTTTATCCAGGTCTGCATTCAGGCATTTCAGCAGCCCCACTCACTACAAGCAAATCTAGATTTGCAGGAAGGATTTGAGACTGTGGTTCTGTCTAAACTAATCCTTGAGCCACAATCACTTTAGCTTGTTACAGTTACGACACTACCTAAACATATAAACCTGGCTGTATGTGACATAACACATTGGATTAAAACACCTTGTGCTATTCCCCAACTCAAATATTTGTCACTTTTAGGTCTCACGTATTAGGCTATCATTCTGTAATATACTGGATAAACAGTTTATATTTTTTTAAGCTGCTTGCCCAGAACATCAGGAAATTTTTTGAACAGTATTTTCACTTCCTTCTAAGCTGATTAAAACTCCAAGTAAATATCTTCCTCAGAACCTATTCTTGTATAACAAGTTAAGCAGTAAGCTGCTCAAACATACCAAACAACATCATAAGATGTTTAATTCTTTTAACATCAACATTTCCATGGTAGCATACATGTTCTCTTATCAGGTAGAAACTCAGAAGGAACACATCCCTGCTTATCTGAATGTCTCAGTTTAAACCATTTAAATTATTTCAAAGTTCTATGTCATGTTCTTATGCAGCTGTTGCATTTGGTTATGCTATGTTAAACCTTATTAATTTTATGGCACATATCTAGATAGAGAACTTCCAAATTTAATACATAAGTATAAAAGTTCTAAATCAACACATAAAATATTAAAAAAAATCCAGAAAGCAGACTGCAGCAGAATACATGGCCAGAAAGTGGGCAGCACTGCAAAATGTTTCCTTTAGTTTTAATGTATTTCAAGGGAAATATGTGCTGCTGTGGGAAAACCCCAGCCATTCATTATTTAAGTAACTGTGTAGGATCCTTAAAAACTATAAAAAACTAGAGTGTTATTCACCTTTCTGGACTATGAAGTAGCTGATACGTATTGTGAAAATAGTAAAATACTGGACTTGTACTACAGCTTCAAACTTAACCATATGCCATGACATCACTTTCCTACATCTGCAAACACTAAATGTAAAGAATATTGAAAAATAATTTAGGTGAAGAAATATCAACTTTAGACAATTAGCTCGGATCATTTATCAAGTTAGAAACCACACAGACCCGTTTTCTATGTATTTACCACGATTCATGTTGAAATTTAACCTAATAAACTTCCTACACTGAACACAGTTCAAGTGATTATTTTAAAATATATGAAATTATAAAAGAAAAATACGTAGTTCTGGAGAAAAGCGATACTTTCTCCTACTTAAAAAAAACCAAAATCAAACCCCGCACCAAAATCCAAAAAACCCCAAAACCAAAGACGCCAGGAGTTCCGCTTTCAGCTGAGAAACAGTAACGGAGCTTTTAACCAAGCTCTGTTTCTGGGGAAAAAAAAAAAAAAAAAAAAAAAAAAAAAAAATTACCAGTAGACACCAAAATACTTACTACTACATGCTAACAATTAAAAAAACCCACACAGAAGTTGACTGCAGAAATACAAACTCTATCAACATTTTTATGTATCCTCTCCACTTACAGAGGGTAAGAAATGATTTCCAGTATGTGTTAAAAGCAAGTGTTTTCTTAACCACCCAGACGTAGGGTTTGAGATACAACAGACAAAAAGTTCTCTTTTAGGCAACATTTATCAAGATCACTAGATGTAATTCCTGACTGCATGCACAGTATGGTGTGACGTTTGTAACCACTGCCCTTAGTGAAGCCAAAAATAAAGACTCTAAGGTTGAGAAGACATCATTAGAAGCAATAACATTAAAGCCAAGAAGTGGGAGAAGTGACCTGACATAAAAGCCACTGTATCATTTATAAATGTGAATGTAAAGGAAGCTTCTCTTTCAGAGTGACTATTTCAGGATTGCCAAATGCACTTGAATTTGGCAGGAACAACATGAAAATTAAACTTTCTCTGGTTTTCCTTTTTTTCCTTTTGTAACTATATAAAGGCCACTGTACAAGGCCTGCTAGGACTGCTAACAGTACTCTGGGAAGGAAAGCAAGATCAATGGCTGAGATAAGAGCAGAAATCTGCTTGACAAAGCAAACAAAACATGCAAAATAAGGGTTTCTGGTTTTTGGGTTGGTTGGATGGTTTTTGTTCGGTGTTTTTTAGGTTTCTGTTGGGTTTTTTTTGGTTAGGTACTTTGGTCATCAAATAGTTAGCAAACAAAGCTAAAGAACAGGTCTCTAAAATCATTCTTGGATCTTTATCACTGCATTTTAATTTTTTACACACAAAGTTAAAAGGAATACATTATTTTCTTAAAAAACACTTCGGTATCATATTTATAGTGATAACAGACCTGATACTTCAGTGTTATTTGGATAAAAATACTCTCACAGATACAAAAATAGTGTGACAACAATTTTAAATGTTCATCTCAAAAGGCAACTAAGTAGGAACACATGCAGAGTAAACAGTGTTATAGGCTTTCCCTACAAATTTGATGTTACTTGAATTTGTAATTTTGCACCATTTAAAGACTAATCTCCTGCCTAACATTAATGTCCAAAAGTAGCACTAGATATGTGTGCATTTTTCAAGTCTACTTAGTCCATGTATAAATTTGAAAAATGTGTGTATGTATGAATAGGTATGTAGACAGTATTTAACAAATTATACACCTATACGTATATACTAAGTTAAAAGAAGACCAGAAAGGCTTATATAAATTCCCATATTTATATATTTTTGAAAATACTATCACTGTTTTTCTACTTCCCTTTCATGAAGATATTCTGAGAGCACTTCATATGTTCTATAACCTTGTGCATTTAATTGCAGTCAAATTTATAATGAAAGCATAATACTGACTATAAGCAGAACATTGCTTCTGAAAATTTATCCATTGCAACAACTTCTCTAATAAATCCAGTACCAAAATTTTAGGGTTTCCTCTCAAAACAGAGAGCTATTTTTTGAAGCTAATCTAATGGACTCCATGTAACATTGCAAAGACCTGTCTATATGCATGTTAGCATGGCAAACCCATCAGTTTAGGCAGCTTTAGCAGTACAAGGACCATAGTTATTTGATCATTTTGGTTTTTATCTGTTCAATAGTCTCTTCTGACAGTCATCAAACTTGCTTTAAAATGAAGATATTTAAATGGACTTTGGGTATACTACTGTTCCTGCTGTTGTCAATTGGGCGCTGCACAGAACAATCTACGCCAAATAAAACATCTCAGCGGAGGCACCATCGTTCAGCAGACAGTGGAGAGGAAGGGAAGAAATGTGGTTACACATTCTTGGTCCCAGAACAAAAAATCACAGGGCCAATTTGTGTGAATACTAATGGACCAGGTACTGGTAACAGAAAAGACGAAGTCACAAGAATGGACATAGAGAACTTGAAGGATGTGCTGTCCAAGCAAAAGCGGGAGATTGACATTTTGCAATTGGTAGTGGATGTGGATGGAAACATTGTGAATGAAGTAAAATTACTGAGGAAGGAAAGTCGTAACATGAACTCTCGGGTCACTCAACTCTACATGCAACTCTTGCATGAGATTATTCGAAAACGTGATAACTCACTTGAGCTTTCCCAATTGGAAAACAAAATCCTTAATGTTACAACAGAAATGTTGAAGATGGCAACAAAATACAAGGAGCTTGAAGTAAAATATGCAGCATTGACTGATCTTGTAAATAATCAGTCTGTGACCATCTCCCTGCTAGAAGAGCAGTGCTTGCGAATCTTCTCGCGACAGGACACCCACGGGTCTCCACCTCTTGTTCAAGTCGTGCCACAGCACATTCCTAACAGCCAGCCATACACTCCCATTCTTCTGGGAGGTAATGAGATACAGCGAGACCCAGGTTACCCTAGAGACAGAGATGTAAGACCACCGCCTGATCCAGCTACTTCTCCTACAAAGAGTCCTTTTAGAATCCCACCACTGGCTTTAATAAATGAGGGTGAGTTACCTATCACTATTTACGTAACGTAAGATTTCTCTGTTTCAGAGACAAACTGTTCTGGCTATAGAAATGGAATGCAGAATTTAAAAAGTAACTGATACAGCTAGCCCTTGCTCCTGATTCTGATTTTCTCCCCCTGCCTCAAGGAAAGTTTAGTTTGACAAACAGTCTACTCATTAAAATATAGCTGCGTAAGATGGATTGGTTGAAATAGTTGATACTCACAAATTCAATCTGAAGAATTTACACCTCTGAGTCATAAAGTACTGGTGTTTCTGTCTTCAGCTGGGTTTGAGTTATGGGAATTAAGATTATATATTAGCATACACTTTCATACTTTCTAGTATTTAGCCCTGTTTCTTTGAAGATACCTATTAGCTACATGATAAAGTAACTGGCAATGGTGAATAAGATAAAGTATCTCATCTTAAATAAAGGAAGTAATTTTAGAGTAGCTGTCATTTATACTTACGCATATACATTTGCCAGAAGTTAATCTTGCTAGAAGGATTTTACTCCTATTCTGAGCTGTCTGAAATTAACATCTAATTCCACCAACACAACTGTGCAATAGGTCTC
Source organism: Agapornis roseicollis (assembly GCA_002631895.1). Lineage (NCBI taxonomy): Eukaryota > Metazoa > Chordata > Aves > Psittaciformes > Psittacidae > Agapornis > Agapornis roseicollis. Next base: position 157,086 of record NDXB01015056.1, on the reverse strand, counting down.
TTAGGTAAGTCTGAAAGGATAACTGCACTCACCTTTGAAAATCTAAATAATAACTACATTGACAGTAATTTGATGTCAGTAGAGGATGGCAAGTTAAACAAATACCATAAATATTACGAAAATACATTCAGGAGACTGTGTCCCATATTCATGTGTCATTCTTCAGGTTAAAAAAGGAAATAAAACTAGTGACAAGAAATTTAACTACCTCTGAGCTGCCCTTAAATCTATCATGATTCTTACTCTATTAAAATCTTGACACAATTATAATTAGAAAAATAAGTTTTTCTCAGACATCTGTTCAAGTGCTTGCTTTTGGCTTCTGTTAGCTTGAACAGCAAAAGGGTTTGGAGGGTGTGTGTATGTGTGTTGGGTTTGGGCTGGCTTTTTTTTTTGCTTTCAAATTGTCTTTAGTCACAGCTGGAAGTTCAGCCTGGTTCTTAAAATTATTACAAATGTTTACTTAGAACTTTTCTACAGCATTACAAAAAACTAGCTGCTGATGCAAAGAACAACTATTTTTATTCAGGGTCTACAGAAAATTCTGGCACAAACCCAAGTAACATGCCAGATATCATTAGAACTGAAATCATGTATCATCACATAAAGGAAACAGCTAATATAAAGGCATTATGTTAATATCTGGTCAAACAGAAAAACTGTAATCCTTAAAAAACCCAGAAACTTCCTGTTTCCATTAAAACCATGCTTCAAGTTTTTGTATAAATGCATCTTTTTCTCCCTCAATATACATCTGCTGTACATACAAAATGAAGCAATAGCACTATTTTCCTCCAAATTGTCTACCACAGTTTTCACTATCCCCTTTACCTGCAGAAGTTCAGAGTTTGAAAGAGTTTTTGTAAAGGAACATAAAGAAATATTAGGCAATTTCTTTTAACATTATTCAACTTCCTTTATTTAATACTAGATTCCTGAGTTTGAAGTTTAAGTGTTTCTTCTCTGGGTAAATGAGGATTGAGAATTGCTACAGCTGATATAGCATCAGTCATCAAAACAAAAACTTCTAACTTGCAACACAAAGCCCGTTATTATCCTTGATTTTTTAGATTAAGGTAGGCACATTTAATTGTGCACAGAACCAAGATTGTCTATGCCATATAAAAATTAATTTTCCAGTTAAAAGATGGTGACTACTAACAATGTATAAAGATGTCAAATAAGCCCAAAGAAAACCAAACAGCCCTACTTAGAAAAAGATCTGTCAGGCTTGCTTATGACAGGATAAACAACTGGCTCTAGAAACTGAGGAAGAATAATGTTCCTGTGAATTATAATTTTCACAATTGTTTGTCCTTCGAACAATAGCCGGCATCCCCAAATTTTACTGCCAGTACATTGCAAAAAGTAGCTGTAAGTAGACAAATTACTTGAAAGTTACACATGGCCCTCTGTTGCTAATACCTCTCTGTTAACAACATGTTGTGGTTTTGGTTTTTTTTTGTTTGTTTTTTTTTTTTTTTTTTAAATATTTT
>NDXB01015056.1:131653-151258 GCA_002631895.1 Agapornis roseicollis | reverse complement strand
GTTTTTTTTTTTTTTTTTTTTTTTTTTTTTTTTTTTTTTTTTTTAGTGTTATGAGGCAGTTACAGAGTGCCTTATAAATTAACCATGATTATTTTCAACAAAATGCAAAGAAAACGTAAAAGAGTGTGAAACTGGTGATAACTGCTTAAGCTTGGGCAAATTTGCCCCCAAGAGATTCCTCATTAGATTGCAGTGGCCAGAGATTCACCTAATTTCAAGTACTTGAAGGTGCACCTCTGTGACTGGCTTTAAACTAAAGCCTGCAACACTGACAACAGAAATGTCTCCCATGCCAACGTTTCTGCTTCTTTTCTGACCTCTTGTGTGGCTGCACAGCTACAATGCTGACCCAAGGGAAGTATTGCAAATGTGGTCATGAGTCAGGCCAAAAGTACTGCTACCATTTTTGGCAGCAGCATGCTGTAAGATCAGCTCAAGCCACTCGTGAAACTGCAGCTTGAATTAGGAGCCTAGACTGTTTATCTACTAGAGAGAGACTTCTTCAGAAAATGATTCAAAGCAGGAAATCAACTGTAGGTCCTACATAATTAGTGGCCTGAGAACAAGGGTAGGAAGACTTCACAGACTAGGATGCATAACAGATTGCTGTGGTGGAAAATGTACCTACTTTAGCTGCAACAAACACTAACAACACTTGTTTACTCAGGGACAAGAAACAGCAGATATGAAATATCACTTCACAGCTACTGTACCGGTAGTTTATGATTTGAAAAGAAAGACATCTTTATATTTCTAAATCTAGTAAAGATGACAGACAAGTTGTGTGATTAAATTTATAGTAAAAAAAACTAACAGTAATTGTATGAAACAGGCAACAGAAAGTAATTTACCTTGAACATTGAAACTGCTGGTATCATAATACCATTTCCAAACTGGAAATATACCCCTTTAAATTTCATTATTCATATATTCTTATAGATCCTCTCAGCTTTATCAACAAGTTTTTGTTGTTTCAGCTTCCCTATTCTATCTCCCTTTACCTTAAAAGGAGAAAAGAAATCTTAAAGATCTTAAAAATCTTATAAAGAAAAAAATAGTTTTGCCAGCCTTTACTCATTCTGGCAGTACCTCAGGCAGCTAGCAATCCAACTGAATAAACGGCCAAGCGCAGCAAAATAAAGCATTTAAATGCATGGGTTGAGCAGACATTCAGAAGCTTAAAAGGCTTTCAGCACCCTAGTTCCACTGGTTTGGAATACTGCTGATGAGTGTTTGACTAACAAGAAAACCCAAACTAACACCACTTCCGATTTTCTTTTGCACAGAAAGGATTTGGAAACATTGATGGAGAGTACTGGTTGGGACTAGAAAATATCTACATGCTTACCAATCAGGATAATTACAGACTACTGATTGAATTAGAGGACTGGAGCAACAAGAAAGTTTATGCAGAATACAGCAGTTTCCGGCTGGAACCTGAAAGCGAATTCTACAGGCTACGCTTAGGCACATATCAAGGAAACGCAGGCGATTCCATGATATGGCATAATGGAAAGCAATTTACAACACTGGACAGAGACAGGGATATGTATTCAGGTAAGGAAACTGGTACATATGTAAAAAGAGAATACAACAGATTACATTTCTGATACCACCTTTAAAAAAGGAAGTACAAAAAAGGTATGTAAATTCCAATAAACAACTTTATTGAAAGATGCTTCAAATCGATTAGGATACGAATTGCGCTGACAGGGCACCTTCAAGCCTCTGAGCCATTCAAAAATTTAATTTCTATCACCCTCATTGCAAGCACACTTGAGCCAGCTTTCTATTTAGCCCAATGACACATCCTTATCACTTGCATGTGACTCTGTAGTCTAATATCTGTCCAGGTGACCTCTGAGAGTAGCGCTGTGGCCACATAATAATGGAATTATTTTATCACCACGAACTAAAGCCTCTGAGCAGCACAAAAGGAGCTGGAGTTGTGCACTGGCTTAGTTATGTGCCAATACTTGAGAAATGGGCAGATCATTTTGTTTCATTCTCTCTGAAGGACAGGGTTTTGTTCATTTCAATTCTCTTACTCCAGCCTTCCTCTTAAAACCCCAGCAGTAAAAGAAAGGTTGGGGAGTGTAGTACTTCAAGCTGCCTTTTTTTTTTTTTTCCCCAGATGTCAATAACCATAAAGCGGGACAAATCTTGCAAACCCTTAAACAAGCCTGTAACAGTAAAGACACAAGTTACAAGCAACTCTTTGTGGAACTGTGGCCCTGCGTGTTACTTGGGACTGTATCAACTCACATTGCTTCCACTGAAGTATTTCTAAACAGTACATATTCCAAGTTCCTTGAATGTTAGCTCATAGATAAGCCCGCTGATAGTCTACAGTTGATCTCTTTAGTTTTCAGCTGACACATGAAATAAGGTGTCAATAATCCTCTCTCCAGGCAATGGCTCTTGTTATAACAGAATTTATAGTCTAAGCAGAAGCAGCAATTGCTTTGACCACAACAGGTTATAAAGTACTTCAAAGCTCCCCCTAAGAATAAGCCAGAATGTGAAAGCATTTGTTAATCTCCATTTCTCCTCTTTAAAGTTCACCCATCTGTTTTTGTCCCACAGGCAACTGTGCTCATTTTCACAAAGGCGGCTGGTGGTACAATGCATGTGCCCACTCCAACCTTAATGGGGTGTGGTACAGAGGAGGCCACTACAGGAGCAAGTATCAGGATGGAGTATTTTGGGCTGAGTACCGGGGAGGTTCCTACTCCTTGAAAGCAGTTCAAATGATGATCAGACCTATAGACTGACGAAGAATATCCCACAGTGCCCAAGTGGTCACGTATAAACTTCTCAGTGCTTGAGTTCCAGAAAAATAAAATATTACTTTTTCATCATTATTTTGCACAATCTGCTCCTGCAAAATGCAGGTCTACAGTTTTCCTGTCTTTTTTTCCCCCCTGTTGCGTTCCCCTCCCCTATTTTAGAAAGCTTTTCTACTGTGACAGATGGTGTTTTTTTTCAAACACACATTCACAAAAGCAGATGTTTGTGCTTGCAAAGCATATTTATCTTTGTTCAAGTTCAGCATACTTTATGTAAACAGTCATTAAAGCTGGTTAAAAAAATCCAGATATATGACAAGATATAAGCTTTTTCACTTAAAAAGCTTATGCTTTTTTCAGGTTAACTCAACCCTTAAATGTAAATATGTGAAATGACATTGTCTTGCTTTAATGTGAAAATTGATTAGTTATTTAACAATTTATTTAAAAATGTTGGTATTACTTTCAGTGAAATTCTGACTTCATATTACAGGTCTAAGATTTAAGATTTACTTCAAGAAGCTACACAAAAATTGAAAATATTCTAGGTTTGGCAGCAGAGGGATTTTTGCAACATATAATCATTTCAATATGAAGTGATGAACTAAATATTATACATAAGATTTTTTAGTCGCGTAGAGAATTCCTTAAGATCTGCATATCCTACCTGCTGTAAAATACTGAGGCTAATTGTTCCTAATGTAAGAAAAATTAATTGTATATAATTACTGATCAGCTTAAGACAACCAAACTGCTTGGTACTTTTATTTACTTTCAACCTCAATATTCAAAGAACTTAATTAAACAAAAGCGTTTCTTGATACTTTGAACACAATAGGAAAATTAAAAGTCCTGATATTAAAATCATGACTTGACACTTGGGAGACCTCTCCCCTACTCCCATTCAGAGTGACTGATGTCTGAACAAGTGCTCACACATACTAATTAAGAGAAGGACCATGTCACTGAACATTAACAGTTTCTCTCCAACACAGCTGTCTGCTGACATAATAAAACAAAGGTTAGAAATCAGCTCCAAGTGTATTCTTCCTGACAGCCAAACTTGGGCTGCTCTTGAGATACGTTTCCCTTCCACTATATGTATATAAAACTTTTGATACTGTCTATATTAAATTTTCTTCCTTCTACATATAAAATTTCCACTGGAATTAATATGCAATTAAAGAAATTGATTAGAAAATGCTTTCCAACCTTTTTCCAACAAAAGTCATACCACACTGCATCAAAACACGATACTTCCAAAACCAGGAACAAAATGTTTGCTTCAGGTACCAGTCTCCAAAACTAAAGCTTTCTTTCTAGTATATAGAATTTAATAATGTACTTAGCCACAAAGCTTACCTAATTTAATTTGATATTACACAAACCCTAAATACGCTGTTCTGAACTGTAACCAATGTATTTGTTTGGCACCTTCCATGTGCCTTCAAGATTTTAAGGAACTTCGCCCCTATTTAACACAAGAAACCCTAATAGCTGAAAGAATAATATTATTGTGATGGTAAATTAGTTGATACCAATAGCAATGCAAAATCTCATTTGTAATTCAGAGGAGAGAAAATAGCATTCTGCTTTCAAAACACATTCCCTGGAGTAGATAAAGCTTCACTGATAATATAGGGCTGCAAGGGTTGCAGTTAAATCTTTGGTCGGAGATCAAAGCAAACAACTCTCACCAATATTTAATTGGGGCTGCAGTGGTGGTTAGGTAGGTGGGGAATTAGTCCTAGTATACTCCATTCCCAAATACCAATAATTTTGTCTGACACAAATTATGATAATTATGAAATTGCTCTTCATATAAGGAATATCTGTTTGTTACAAATACCGTACAGACCTCATTGAGTGTTCTATACAAATGCTTTTTAATTGCAAATGCTTAAAATTCAGACTATTTATAATCTTTTCTTTCTATGGTAGCTGGACAGAAAAGTAGTTCAGGTAAATTTAAAAGCTGAAAATGCCCTCCAAAACATTCCTTTAATGAACACTTCTGACAGCTTTAGTTCATTCAACCGACAGATTTCCTCTCCTTGGAAGAGATCTTATTTTACCACAAGGATCTCTTGCCTGCTACAAAAACAGTGGTTGTTTATTCAGCACAGTCAGTGAAAGGTGTAATTTGCAGAAACCCAAAAGTAAAATTAGCTTGCACTCAGCCTTTAAATTAAATCTTCTATATTAGACATGTAAAAAGTTGAGTCTTCCCAATTTAAAGCTGTAGGATGACGTTAGCTAAACATTATTACAAAATAAATCCCAACAGCTCAGACTGTACATATGCTGTGCTATTGAAAGAGAAGACTTAATTGTATGTTGCTGATTTAAGATTACAAGAAGGAAAAGCATAGTTATTTCTTTTTCAGGTTGGTTCATACTCTGTACAGTAATTTACTACTTTGAAATGCTTATAACTCGATCAGTTCTTAGCTTTCAGGTTAAATTTCCTAAGCAAGGTAAATGACTTTAAAAGTTAGATGTTTTCACTCACACTTTTTTTAGAGACGCGTTTTGTAGTGTCGAGCTTACTGCCCTGGACACTCAACAGAAATCTGTCTGGGAAGGATGTAACTTTCACCATTCTTGTACTATCAGTCCAAATTTAACCAAACAGGCCTTGAAGAAGTGTAACCTCTACTAAATCTGAAACACAGTTTTCACATACATTTCCAAAGTCTGTTGCAACCATTACCACTGATGTTTTCACCTGTTTTCAGCTTTTCTGTTTCTGGATATAACTCCTGAAAAACAGCTATAAGAACATATTTCACAAGGCAGTACTGCTTAGTTAAATAAAAATCTTACTTCTCAAGAAGTGCCTCAATTGTTTCATTGTGCAATCTCAAATAATCAGAACTCCATGATAAGACTCCCTGTAAGAATGGGGTTTTATTCTAAGGCAAAATATAGCATTTGTCTGGCTACTTCAGTTGGCCTAGTGATGCAACATTGCCAACATCTCCCACACTTTGTAAATGAGGACCAAATGCTGAACATTTTTATTGGTGTTGCACAGCTCTTAGCCTTGCATGCTGACAATGTGCTGCTCTCACTTGCATTTCTAGAACTCTGAAAGCACGTCACACCTGTTGCTGCAATGAACTGAAAAATATTTTTATTTCTCCCCCTAGTTAAATGTGGAAGGACATCTTTACCTTGACCACAGTGAGTAAGCTGGGGCAATAAGAAAACAATTTATACTTCTGCATCTCTATTCCCATTGCAAAGAATACACACAAAAAATCCACCACCTTATTTAAGTTTTTATCTTAGAATGTTAAGGCAGTCATGAAAGAACTCCACACCCACATCTGATATTTGGCTGCATAAGGGTAAACCTAGTAACCTCTAAATGGTAAAGCACTCATTCTTGAAACCGCAGCTGAAATTCCCTTACACACTCATTTTCCCTAAGACCTTCCAAACACGGTTCGTAACAACGAATGCTGATACTTCTCCAGAGGGGATTTGCAATGGCAAATACAACTGTGTGGCAGGCTTGATTCTCTGCACTCTTCTAAAAAGCATTTTAGGGGAGCACAACTTCAGGATCTCTACATCTACACTTAAGAAAGCCCTACCACACCCCTTTTTTACCCCTAAGAGGAAATGGACCTTATGATTAATCCTCCTGCCAGGCATACACCAGTTACAATCTTGAACTGCAGACTTTAGGTAGATTTTTCTATGCCTTTTAAACCAGGAATAGCACTATGATTTTATACCAACAATAGCAGAAAAAGATCCTTTCAGAAATTATAACCTGGTAAACTTAAAACAGTAATACAAGCAAATTAAGTTACTTCTGTTCCATATGAATCTTGCATTAGTAAAAATGCCTTGGGAAGGAACTTTTAGGAATATTACTCCTGCAGATCTACTCATGTCTTATTGGAGAGTAAAGCTTGAAATCAAATGAGAATAATTGGACTCAATAGCCAATCCTCCATGATAGATCTAGATTTATCACGACTGTAGTTTCAAGGCAATTTTACTCTTTTTCCAATTATTTAAACATTACAAGATTAATTTTAGTGGGAATGCACCAGTAGGTATGCTATTCCCTTGGAGTTTTACAAAAGGCTTGAAGATATTCTTCGTATCATCAGTAAGAACTGATATAACTTGAAACCAGGCCACAACACATTCTTTAACCACAGCAGGTTACAGCAAAAGGCATTTCTTTGTTTTTAAGTAAAAAAGAAATATACATTTCACTTCAACAAACTATCAAGAGTCAAAGCCTATTCTAATACAAAAGCTAGGCAAGAAGTTGCTAATATATTGAGGAAACATCTGTAACGGAACAAAACTTAAAACACTGTTTTCCAACATTTCACTTTTTTTTTGTTTTAATATACACTTGCACACAGTAATGCAGGATTTTTAAAGTAACAGACCAATACATCAAAGCATAATGATTTTGCTGTACGACAGTAAGTATCAGAAGACCATTAACAGCAAGGGTCAGAGTATCATGAGATCTCAAAAAATCTGACAGCAGATTGGCTTGGAACTTTTCTAATCAGCAAGAAAACAATTTGAGTCTGGCTTCAAATTTCAAAAACCATGGCACTTAGGTAAAAAACATCTGGAAAGCTAGAAACCGCATTCCAGAACCATATACAGTGCAGATATGGTATATGTGTACATGTGATGAGAAAGCTACAAAATTACACGCTTAATCACAGCACATGCTTGACTTTTTTGCCCCTTTTAATTTGGGTCTAATTTTAATAGCTACGTCAACAAACAGGGTAGTGTATTATAGTATATCACACCAGCAATTTTCAAACCTGCCCTTCAGACAAAATATGCTCACGATGCTACCATTCTAGGCACAAATAATTACCAATATCTGAATATCTGAAATTACAGGAAATTAACAGCTGTTAAGATCATGTTGATACTGATGGATGTTTCTGGGAGGGATGTAACAAGGAAGTAAAAACTGAAGACAGAATCAGGAATTCTACATGACTGTCACTAAAATTATTATTGGTTCTCCACAGAAATGGTTTGGGTTTTTTTTAATTTTTACATATAAAGCATGCAAAATCGAACCAATTTCACAAAACCTGAATATATGCATTTTAGAGGCATCATCCTAGATTATGGCATCAATGATAGTATTGTCATTCATATCAAGCTATGAAGCTACCGAAATAGTATTATGATGGGCACACAGATCACAGCATAAAGATGACTGTCAAGTTATTAAGCTTGAAGAAGTTAATAGTCCAGCTGAGTAAAGGAAGTATCAAACTTCAGAAGCCTGCTGATTACAGCTTACTAAGCCTTAGTGACCACAAAAAGGTCATCCTGAATTTAGGTGTAAGAGCAACTTACATCTGAAAAAAATATCAACTATTTTTTTCCTCAAAAAGTAAAAAATTGGGTAAACATTTCCTTAATTTTATCAACATCTTATGATACCAAAGAAAAGCTACACTTAAAAAAAAACCACTTTAACCAAACTAAGTGGAGACATTAAGTAAAACTAGATTATCTTGACAACAAACACAATACACATTAAACACATTTATCTAGCTTTCAGATACAGAGTAATATCATTTACTCATAACTATTCTATAAAGCTGAGTCAGTCTTAACAACCCAGTTTCACTTGTCACCTTAGCATAATTAAACGCAGAAATTTTATCATGTTCCAAACCAAGATCTACATATGTTTATCTCAGAGGTTGGTGATTTATTACCTTCTCATAAATTAAAAGCCATCATTACAGTCAATCACTAAGAGTTCTAGCAGGCATAACAATTTAAGTACTTCTCCAGAAGTCTGTTAATGTATCTATAAGGCATATGGGAAAATAATTTCCCAGAAAAACTGATACTGTATGTAAAATCTAAGTGTGTGTGAGGCTTAAAAGGTCTTTACTTTCTGAAGTTAGCTCTTGTCAAATACAGAGCATCCATAATCAACTAGTGGTTATAGATTCTTTACTGAAGTGTTCAAATAGTTTCATGAATGCTTAAAAGATGGTGTTTAGTTTGTGTAATTACTGGAGAAGTACATTTGTCATTTTGTTATTAGTGTTTCCCACTAGCAACACTTCCACTTACCTAAATAGGGAATACAAGGAGTCATCTTCAAGCTGCTGATATAGTCTCTAAGTCTTTTGTAATTATCTTCTTTACTCATAACATACTCCAACTTTTCAAAGGTGGCTTTATCCTTCCGACTCAGTAACTAGGGGAAAAAAACCAAACCAAAACACAACACAAAAAGCAAAACCAGAAGAGCTTAAGTTTGATCATTATGATTTCTCTTCTACACTTAGCATGGATTCCCATCTCTACTCCCCCAGTGTTGTTTTTAAAAACCAAACCCATAACAACTGCTTTAAAATTACAGCATTTACTCCTTAACAATGAGTATTTGGAGAGCTTAAAATGAAAAGTTGCTACTTGGTTGTTAAATTAAACTATCTTTTGGAAAAAAGAAAAAAAAACAGGTGAAACTTTGGTGTCCTGGAGGATCCTTCTGTAATAATACAAGTTCTCAAAAGACTATTAACTTACACAGAGCTAATGCCTTTTCTGCTCCTCATGCCATTCCTTAGCTGGGGTAAACCACAACAGAAGTTAACATTTCTTTGTCAGAAAGACTAAGATTTTACACTAATCCTGCTTCAAAAGAAAAAAAAAAACAAAACAACCAAACAAAACCAAACCAACCAAAACCCCAAATTCCAAAATTTGTTCTTATTCCTGTTTTGAGAGCTCTCTCAATAAATAATTTTCCAAGGAACAAAACAATAGCATTAATATCTGATAAATATCTTTTAACAAAAATTTTAGAAACAATGCATGCAGATGTACATACATCCATGTACTTCAAGGTCTAGAAAAAGAAATTGTAAAAACTTATTTTTAAAACATCTAGGAGAACTACTGTTGCAAAATCACCTGAAAGGCTTTATTTCAATTCATAGTCAAAATTTAGAGAAGGGTGTAAGATGTTCCTGCTGAATATTTTGGCAGAAGTCTCAGTGTTCTAGTCCCACTTAAAATTTTTCCTGTCTGTGATATCCAATAGTGCAAAACTTACAAGGGTCTGATCACCAAATTCTTTACACATATTCCCTTTTCTCTTCCAGTTAAAGAAGATATGTGAACATGCTAGAAGTGTTCCTTAGGCAAATTCACTAGTGAATTCTTTTTACTTACATTTCCTACCTCATCTTCATGAGGATAGCTAACACACTAAATGCTGGCTTTCAGAAGAAAGTCACTTCTAAAAAAAGTGAACTGTTTCCCAAGACATTCTGATCTCCGACATTCCAGCATAATTTACATCCTTCGCTTTGGTTCCAATATTCAGATGAACAGCATCCCCTGTTCATTAAAACTGCAGACATCTGCCAATTCCAGTGCAAGGAAACAGTAGACAGGCATGAATTCTTTCCAACCACTGTAACACAACATTTATCTTTTGATGTTTATCTCCTCAAAGATGGTTCCAGTTTAATCAGCCTAGATTAGCTTCCGTTTAATAATACTCTAAAACATTCTGCCACCATTTGGTGTCTGGAACACTTTTGTATTTTGCAGACTGGAAGGTAAGACAAGACTAACAAATACAGTAATGGCCTAAATTCAGGCTCGAATGAAGCTCATTTTATTTTCCATAAAGCATGATGATTTGCATAATCTTGTTCAAGTCTGATACATCATTTCAGGGTCTTCAAATTCACATCATGCCTCCACTTTCTGCAATAATATGGAAAAGTACAGAGAAGCTGACAATACTTAAAGGGTTTCTGTCAGGACAAGTAATGACCCAGCTATTATTTCTTCGGTTTTGAAGCTGCTTCTTTTTCTAAGTAATTTTTCTTCTGTTTTTTAGGTTCAACGGATGCAAAGAACATTAGAGATGTACATATACAGAAGCAATAAAAGCTAAAGCTGATAGCTTACAGTAGCAGGGAAGGATTTGGAGCCTTCCAGACTGTTCTTTGCTTTCTCATTATAGAGTGCCAGCACTGAAGACAACCTTTTGAAATGCAGGAACAACGATGAGGTTGCAGGGTACTGGAGGAGTGGGTGGATTCATGCACCTAACTTCAGCTATTCACTTTCATTGCCCAAGTCTTAGCTAGTCATTCAGACTTCCTTTACATTAAATAAAGTAGAATAGAATATCCTATGAAAATTTTTTGAAAGATCTGTAATTCTTTTCAAGTTTTGATCAGGGCAAATCACACATTAGAGCATTTATTATTCTTCAGAGTTCAGAGAGTGTGCTGGCAGTGAGCAAGACAACTTTCAGACATACTGTCAGAAGACAAGACTTTTATCTTTTTTAGGAACATAAGATTACCACGCAGATATTTAATGGTTCCATGTCTCCTTTCAACTTTGGATTCCAGCCACATAAAATGATTTTTTTTTCTTAAGAAGTGAATATACATGTAGTTATTTTCCCAACTTAGAGTTGATTGTGGGCTGCTACAAACTATCTCAGAAACGGAGAAAAAAATCCTTCCGTATTGAAGATTTCAGAAGGTTACTGTATAACTTATTCAAATGACTTGGTTTGCCTTTTCATGTCTTTTCTTGGCTTTAACATACAGAAAGCCAAACACTCAGAATTACATCAAGAATTTATAAACTAAATTTCCAAGAGAAAGACAACCGAACTGGTTTTCAATACACATTGCTAGGAACTATCTTGCAACTTGAATTTGCAAAGGCTTATGTAAGATGACAAGAAAGCAGAGACTTGCTTGGTATTATATGAGAAATTAAACACCTGCAGAAATGCAGAAGTTACGTGGCATTCCAGAGGATGGAAGAGAAGCATACTTTAAAAAATTGTACATATTCCAACAGTACGTATCTTCATCGTAAGTACAAACTAGGAATTCTAATTGACCAATCATGAAAAGAAACTGGGGGCTCCCAATTCTGAATGGTGTCATTATGGTAGTAGCTAATATGGTTATATTAATACATGCTTATAGTTGACACTTTTTTTCACAAAACTAATCCATACCAATTTGGTATCACAGCTATGTGAAATTGTTGATGCATTAATTCATCAACATGACAAAACCAGAACAGAAGCTCTCCTTACGATCATTTTGAAGCATTAAGTTCATTTAGATCTCTTTAGAGAAATTTTTGGTATTTTAAAACAGTATTTCACTTGATTGTGTATTTACAAAATGTGCCCACAATTCTAGACCAGTAACCTCAGGAGGAGTAAGTTATATTCAGTTTTGGTAACATTTATCAACTGAACAACACTATCATTCAGTTTTCTGACAAAGAAATACTTTTTGTAACATGCGAGGATATGTTGACATGCCTTCAGTGCAAGTTTCTAGCTCTTTTTAATGATCTGTTTTATATGGATCTCTCACATAGCAGTATCTCAGTCACCTGATTATTTCTATCATAGTTGAAACTGTCACAGTTCATCAGTTTATACAACTGGATGACTGCACAATTTGTGGCTGAATAAAGCACAGTGTTCTCTCAGACCTCAGGTATCTATGAGCAAAAGTAATTTCCACTGTTCTTCTGATCAAAGACACAACTACACAAAAATAATATTAAATCCAGTCCAAAAACCAGATCTCACATAAAAGTGCTTTCAAAGAACAACAATCTTTCATAACTGTACAAAAGCAAACCTACAAATACACTGCATAATGCGGTTGCTGTAACTATGAAAATACTTCTGAAAACTGAGGAAAACTGCTAGATTTAGTTACCAGTCACAGAAACTACAAATCTCTTTATGGAAACTGATTCAAGAGTTTCTGGACATCTGCTCTCCATAGCAAAAAAAATTCCAATATTATAAACCCCTAAAAGATTAAAGTATGACCACCTTGGCATTCATAATTTTCCACCAACTAAATACAAAATAGCCTCTGGCCAAATTAGAAGCCTCTGCATTTAGCAGAATCTGCAGGGAGCTATTTTTCACAGGAAAATATTTCTATGCCAGAATGGAAAAAAGATGCAACAGGAAACTGTAGACTTAAGAGGCACTAGAAAAATTATTATATTAAAAGTACCTGTAATAAGTATTGCATCCTTAAAAGTAAGCCACAGAACGTTGTATTTTCCTAAGACCAAATTAATACCCTTCCTGCTGCTCACTTACCGCCCATGTTTTAGTCAGCCTGAAGATTGGAGCACTCTGTAGGCCTGACACAACTGCCATAAGAGCATGCAGATTATTCAGCTCATACAGTTTCTGAGGATAAAACCATATACAATAGCAATAAGCAACATTCCAAGCGCTTCCAATGAATACAGAATAAATAACCTTAAAATGAGGAAATCTTGCATGTTCTAAAACAAAGTTACAGCAAACTGCTATGCACCCATACCACTTTCATAGCACCTCCTAATTCTTCCTTACTGCATCTATACAGGTTTGGATTAGACTATATTAGCTGCTTCATAGTCCATTAAGAAAGCTTAAAAAAAAATATCTATACAACTATTCATCCTGGGACATACGTCAGAAGTGCCAGAATTTTTCTGACCTTCAAACCCAACAAATTCCTTCCATAGCATTCAACAGTACTTTAATGGTTAACATGCCAAAAAGTATAAGCTAGTTGTGAATGATGCAATCATGGCAGTACTTAATGCTGTAAATGCATTTGGCACTGCAGGTTTATGTAGCTACCAATGCTGCATCAAAGAGGCCAAGAAAATATGTTGCAGGTTGAAATCAAGCAGGTAAATTTTAGAAGCCATGTACTTTGAGTACTTCTGACACTGATGTATAATTTTTAGGACATGACAACTAAAGCTAACTAGTAGAATGGAACAATAAAACCAAAACTGAACACGGAAAATATCACTGTAAAAGAATTTTCTTCAAAAATATCTACAAGCACAGCACATAAGTGCATTTTCTTATGTATTTGGAATTTCACTCCCCTCTTTTTCTCTGTCTCCAAACCCATCAATCTGCCTTGGCCAATTACCTAGTGGTATTACCATCATGAAAGCTTAAAAATGGTCTGAAAAAAAATACTGTTTCTCAAGACTTTCTGCAATTTCAATTATTTAAATAGCTACAAGCACCCAGAGATATGAACTACATTCAGGCATTTTTGGTGACGCACACACACAAACTGAGATATTGCCCCATATAAAAGACTTTGATAAAGAGAAATGGATACTCAATCACAATATGGCAAATCCTCTTTAGCCTGTTGGAAAATTCACCACGGCAGATTAGGATTCCAGCTAGAATTCATACAACAATATAAGAAACACTTGCTATTCAAGAAATGGAAGTCTATTTTTTTACCTCCTTGAAACTCAGCTTACACAGTTTTTATTGATTAGAACACCTTTCATGAAATAACAGGACAAAAAAGCTAGACTACATGCTGACTATCAGCACTGAAACAGAAGTCATAATCAGGATATTGGGAACTTCAGAGGAGTGCAACTATTAAAGCTAATTAATTCATGCATAAAGCAGTACAGTGTGAGATACCATTAAAGAACAGCTAGCTACACTACAGATAGCTGTCAGTACTGTGGAATGAATTTACACCTCTGAAGAAAAGCTAATTAGTATGACCTCTGACACCAACCTACTTTGATAATAGCTTTGGTGTAAACAGAAAATTCTTCAAAGGGCATTAACTGCAGTAACTTCATGTTAGCAGCCATATATAAGCAAAACCAACATAGCATACAATAAAGAAATTAACAGATATAAAACCCCACCCCATATATAGTTTCTTGCTTTTTGCAATTGTGATTTTTAGAACTTGTAGGCAAGCAAAGCTCAACCAACTAACTGTTAGAGCACGCAACTGTATCAAAACCAGCAGTACTGCTGTCTGCAATCCACTGATAAGGCATATGCAGGGTGCTATGGCCATAGCAGAGCCTACAACACCCAGCACCAGCAAGACCCATGAAAGCAGTAACCAAACCTGACTCCAACCTGGCTTCCAAAATTGGTTCTGAACTATAACTATACAAGTGAACCTCCCTCCTTCTAAGGAGGGACATGGATCATGAGGCAAAATTTTGTATACTTGTATTTCAAACAAAAAAAACCAAGAACTAATTTTTAAAAATACATTAGATGAAAATACATTAGCTCACACCAGATATCAAAAGATGTTTGAGTGATCCTTAACAGTTTATGACCACAGCATGATTAGAAAAGCCTGTGGAATCCTACAGAATTAGCCCGCTTTGCCCAAATTTTATAGTCAAATCACATAGAGGTAAAATACTACGTTATTAAAACTGTGCGCACAAAGACAAAGAATGCATTTACAGAATAAATATCAAGGTAATTACAAAAATTTTACATTTCTTTTTGCAGGTAACCTGTGGTGGTCATGGAACCTGGCTATAGTAACAGTCAACCACTATCTGACAGCAAAAACTTGAGAAACATCCCTCTCTTCACACTACAATGATGTTTAAATCTGTTTGAAGGGCCAGGACTTTGGTTCATCCATACATAAGCCAAGATTTCCTGACCCTTTTCTTACGAATGTCAGTCCTAAAGGCTTCCGGTAATGGTATCACAGGATGAAAGCTCTAAAATGTTTTCAGAGACCAGGTACATCAGGTATAGTTTTGAAACAGTATTTATTAAGCTGATACTATTCACGACAATTTGATTAAGACATAAAAGATCATTTCCTTCCAATAGTAAAAGCAAACAAACTATTTCTGTTCTGACTGATGATGTTTGAACTGATTTTACAGTTAGAACACATTTACACAGCTTTATGGTTCAATCAACATTAGAAAACACATCCAGCAAATTATATTACCTAATAAGCAATATTTGAAACAAGACACCTTAGCTTTTCAACAGTTAAGCTATTTATTGGGGTTTTGTTGTAAACAAAGGCTTTTATTTCAGGACTTGGGTCTGTCACTATTTCTGAAAACTTTGTTAAATGCAGAAACCAAACAGCTATTCATGCCAACAGATACAGCCACAGCTAAATCAGGTATCAGATAAATATTTACCCATGTGTATTTTTGAACTGACCACCTTAAGTATAAGAACTATCACGGTGAATCCCACAGCCACCACTCAATGCAAATTCTTACCTTCGCAGTTTTAATATAGTGGCTCAAAACCTCAGCTCTTATTTTTAAAGTCTGTGCATGTAGAATCTCTCTAACCACCCAGAAGCTCACCTAGAAAGAAGAGAATTTGCCTTTTAAAATACAGAGCTTTGACATTCTTTTATTGTATTACTCAGGAAGTAAAAATATTAAAAGTATCTCAGTACTCAAATTCTACCTATAGTGCTGAATTCATACTAGAAGATGCAAACCATTATACTATAAAATCCCAAGCAATATAAACCAGATATTAATAAAAAACCTTCTTCAAAGTGTTTTGCTATGTCATTCTACTCATTCTTATCCAAGGTAATTTCTAGCACTACCTGGTCAAGCACTTGCATAAATTAAATTCATAAATCCAACTTACTATGAATCTTGTTACTCTCTTCACCTTCCTATTTCACAACCAGTAGCCACTCACTCCAGTATTTTATTAGATAGTGCATGTCTTTCTCCCTAAGTGCATGAGTGGCTAGAACTTGTCTTTGTAAAATCTGTCACATTAATCACTTGCATACAAAAAAACATTTGCATCTATATTTTTTATGAGGAAAACCCTTTGCATTAGCATATCTAAAAAAAAAAACAACCCAACCCCAAACAAAAAACGAACAAACAAAATAAACCCCAAACAAACAGAAAAAACCCAACTCAGCAGAATCAGTTACATACAATCTATGCAAACAGACTTGTTTTCAGGCTAAGTTTGAGGATAAGATCTCACAGACACAGAGCAAATGGTAAAATTCTCAAAACTTCACAATAAAATAATGAAGAAATTTTATTAGGACAGCACAAAAATGAAGAAATATAAACTGAAGTGGAGTTACATCCTTTGGCTTTCGTTGTTGCAACTTCGAAGTTGCACTATCCAACTCTCAAGTAAGTTGAATACCTTCAAGTACAGTTCCCTAAACACTTTCAAATTCTGAACATTGTTTTTTGGCTGGTCTTGTCTATTCACTTGTACCTTTAGGCAGCACCATAATCTAATGAATCCAAATACTGAAAAATTAGCAATGTAAGCAAACCCTTTTGTTTCAACAGGCCACTTTATTTTATCCAGGTCAGTTCTTTAAGTAAAAAAACATTTTTCCCATACATATTTTGTGGTTATTTTGCTTCAAGTCCTCCATAGCTGCATTTAAATGTTATTATTTCTCACACTGTTCAAACAATATTTATAAGTTAAATGGCTCACAGCTGTTGGCCATCAATGCCTTGGATATCAGTTCAAGACAGCATTTAACCCTTGACAGATTTGTGTATTTACACACTTCCCTCTTAAGGTCAACCTATTAAAACATGATTATCTTGAACATAGCTTTTCTTAAATCAGAGCTTACACTTTTTAAATTATCCCATGTTTGCCTTCTCTGACATACTAATTTTATTATACTGCTGCTTTTAAGCTCATAGTTAGTTGCTGGTTCCAAAACTAATTGTGCTTTCTGTGCTTATTAATAGATAGGCAAATTCAAGATATTCCTTATTAGAGTTTCTGGATCATTCTTCCAAGTATCTGTTTAAAACAATCTGATATGCTATATAAAAAGCATGTAATGTAAACCAGTGATGATATTGTATCACTACAGCTAACTTAAAATCCCCATCTGTTCTGTTTCCAAAGGAAGCACACTGACCTCTTCCCTACCCCATTTTTTAATTTGGTAACCCCAGTGAAATTTCACTATTGCACTTCGCTGCAACTCAGAAATGCTACAGTACTCAAGACAAGAGTCTCCTACATGAGGTTTGCATTTGGTTAAAATAGCCCAAACAAAAAACCCAACACAACACAACTCGGATCAACCACAGTTACACAGTTTGTAAAACATAAAACTTGCCATTTTTAAGTGGTAACTTTTGCTTTAATTTTTTACAAAGTATTGAATCTAGTTGACAAGTTTCTCTAATATTTTAAACTCTGTGGCAACACAGTTCCACTTCCATTTAAAAACCTCAAGAAAGAGAATTTCAATACAGCTAATCTTACAACCAGGAGAGCCAATTACCTTTAAATAAACTACGAAATGTCTTCATACCAATTCCTAAAAGCAATCTCAAAAAAAGAAAAAAAAAAAGCCAAACCAAAAACCCCACACTTTCTGTTAATCTGACATTTATGATAAACACTTATTTTCAAAGGGTAGAGAACAATGGCTTAAGAAGTAGGCAAACTTGCCAATTTTGCCAGTTAACAGATTTGCCAGCAACAAAGTAAGTATACAACTAACTTTCAGTTGAAAAAGACAGATGTCAGAGTTTAAAAACAATAATGTAAAGAAACTACATATTTAAAAAGAATACTTAGTAGTAGATATGTAGACCTATGGAGTTCCACATAGCAATGTATTCTTCAAGAATGAGACCTGGCATGGATTGATTCAATTGGTTTCTCTTCCCTGAACTCAATCTGTTTTTACAGGAACCACATATAATTATCACATAACTAATGCTGGAAATACATTACTTCATTCTCAGTGGACTGCAGTCAACTGCACATAATCATTACTGTTCCCAAAATGCTATCAGTCGATCAATTTGCTGTGAAGCAGCTGTTAGAGATTTAATGTTCTCTTTATTTACAAAGTGAGAGCTGTTCATGGTTTTCTTTTAGCAAGAAAGAGAGAAATGTATAATGTATAATTTAAACCCAGGAAAATTTCAAAGGTTAAAAGAAGTTTGATGTCATGTATTAATGCCTAAAGTCAAAAGTTACAATGATTTTCCAAATAACTTATTTTAGGTCTAAGCATTAGAGACACCCAAGTCAGCGGGGGGGGGGGGGGGGGGGGGGGGGGGGGGGGGGGGGGGGGGGGGGGGGGGGGGGGGGGGGGGGGGGGGGGGGGGGGGGGGGGGGGAGGGGGGTGGGGTGGGGGTGGTGCCCAACAGGGTGAGCAAGCATCAGGGGTGAGAACTGAATGTTTAGAAGGCAAACCAGACAAGGAAGATGAAAATTGCTTACTCTACCATGCTTTCTTATTCCCAGCTGCTGCTGTCTATCCCATAGGAATTCCAGGGTTTCACTGCTCCCAACACCATGGTGAATATAAATATGACGTTACTACTGGAATGAATTGAGTCCTTTGCAATGAAACCACTGATGCTCAGGTTGCAGACAGCTGATTGCTTATTCCCATGGTGAGTTCTCTATATTATATGTTATTATACATTAACAAATGAGAAGTGAGGTCCTTGATAAGGTAAGCTGCCTAACATGGCCCTTACTACAAAAGCACTTCATAATATTTAGCAAAATAAAACGTTCCTTTGAAACAATAACTTACGTAAGATAGCAAATGTTGGAATCACTGGCATATCAGTGAAATTAGTGTAAAAAGCACTGGTGTTCTTATGCTAGTCTCAGGCTGGATATATATAGTCCAATAAAGGAGCAACTTCAAAAGGAAAATTTCAAGAAAATTCCTAGATTCCCTTAGATTTCAATAGATGGTATGGTCACAATAACTTTGTGGTGTAACATTTTCTCTTCAGTCAAGAGGAGAATCAGGTTAAGTATCCATACCTAAAAAAGCATTTCAGTCATTACAAGGTTAAGAAATATACTAAGTGTTGTTGATGAAAACAGGATTTGGTCATATCTTGAATGTGAGTGATACTGAAAAATGAGAAAGTACACAACAGATGATTAAAAAAACCCAAAACAAACAAAAAA
>NDXB01015056.1:109797-124851 GCA_002631895.1 Agapornis roseicollis | reverse complement strand
AGTGAGAAAAAAAAAAAAAAAAAAAAAAAAAAAAAAAAAAAAACAAAGGGGGGGAGCTTTCTGAAAGGTTTAAAAAAAACCAGTGAAAAAAAAAAAAAAAAAACACCCATATAAATCCACATGGATTGGGAAATAGCTTCCTGAAATCATGGCAGCTAAATTATGACAACATTTTCAAGTACAGATCAAAAGGAAGCCTTCAGAAAAAATTGTGGGTACACAAATGATGAAATCAATTGTCACAACCAAGCAATTCAGCACAGTTCTTTACTTCAAGCAAAATATAAGAGTCACATGACAAAGCTTGCTACCAATAAAATAGCTCATGATAGTCTAAAGGTGACTAATGATCTGAAAAGCTTCCACACTACTACTGATAAAGTGGATAGTGCAGTGAAAAATAACTTTCAAAAGTGCAAAACAATGCCCACCAGAAAATGCTTATTGTACAGAAATAAGGATAAACAAATTTATCACAGACACTGAAGATTCTGGAAACATCAGTTCAAGTTAGGTTGCAATCAGAAAGGAATATACCATTACATAAAAACAAAACAGAACAAAAATCATCAATAAATTATCCCAATATATATCCACAGATCAAACCCATCCTGAACACCAGATGCCATTACAGCCCTTTTTCTTTTTCCAAAAAAGATCTAAACCAGTTAGAGAAAACAGAGGACAGGATTAGGTATGGCACAAGGTATAAGGAGCTGAAACCTAAAACATTATCAGAATAGTCAGATTAAGATGTTTATCGCTTAGAAACATAAAAAACCAGATTCCTCACCTCTAGCACTAGACGAACATATTTAAATACCAACACTTCATTCCCCAAACTAACAGTTCCAGATATTTGTGAGTTATAAAACTGCCTGTTTCAGAGCTATATGAACTGTGAAAGAAAAATAAGATTTATTGACATACTTCAACTTTGCAATTCCAGAATTTATACACTGGCACTTTTTTCCATCTAAATTTAAAACAAACAACCAAACCAATAAAAACAAACCAAAAAACAAAACAAAACAAATCCCAACCAAACAACTGAACAATTAACTACTTACCTCTGGCTGAATTGCTTTAAATACAGGAACATCCATTAGAGTTATCTGACCCTGAAATAAAATAAAATAAATCATAAGCTAAAAATTAACTTCACATTTGATTACATTGCTGTGCTGCACGAAAACTGTGTTTGTTCTGTTTCCTTTATTATTTGACTTTTATTTTGTAGCTAATTTCAGAGATTTCGTCTCTACCACAAAGCTGTCCTGAAAAAAATAGTGTGCCAAACTTTACATTTAATAAACAAATTATGACAAATTATTCTCAGGAGAATAATCCTGTAGTTACAAATGCAAGTCAAAGCTTGATCTCAGAAACACTACTTGAGAAGCTATCCAAGAATACAAGGAACTAACTTCAGTTGCTCAAGGGCAGTTTCTCTTCAAACTGAACCTCACTCTAGAGGTTACACAACTCTGTTGAAACATCCCTAAAATTTTTCAGTCAATACTTGAACCCTATTTTGAATAACTAAGCTAAGAAATTGTCCAGTTACACAGTAAGAGTTAAAATCAAATTTAGCCATCTCACCTTGAGCAAGTCAGAACCAGTAAGTACATTTTCATTCTGGGACATCCATTTAACTCCAGAAAGGGCAAAGAGGAAAGCACAGCGTCAAAACCCAGGTTTTAAGTTTTGAAACAGTCACAGATCCTCATATTAAGCATACAACTTAAGACTGCTGCATACTTATGAATGTGAAAGAAGGAGATCATCTCTTTCACAAAGTACGTAGGTAGCCCAGAAATACAGTTGCGCCAGGGGAGGTTTAGACTGGGTATCAGGAAAGAAGTTATTCACTGAAAGGGTTTTCAAGCACTGGAACAGGCTGCCCAGGGAAGTGATGCAAACATCCCTGGAGGCATTTAAAAATCATGTAGGTGTGGCACTTAGGGACATGCTTTAGTGCAGAATTGGCAGCATCAGGTTAATGGTTGGACTCAATTAACTTAGAGATCTTTTTTCCAACCTAAAAAAAATTCTATAATTTTATAATTTTAATAAAAACATATTAGATTTTTCTAGTCTTGGGCAATAGTGAGATTGAATCAGACCTATTTAACTGAATCCACATACTCAACTACAAACAAGAAAACAGAGGCACACAAATAAGCATGTCTCAATATCTTTGCTGCAGTAAGCCCTGTCCAAACTTCTACATAAACAAAGATTTCTGGTCCTGTAACCAACACTCAAATGTAGTATTAGACATATGATTTGTACCTATCATTCATTAATATTTATAAATTACTTAAATGCCAGCTTAAAAATGAAAAAAAAAAATCAATCCCCAAACTACCATTTTTAAATGTGGTTTAACAATCAATGGATCAACTGTACCATGTCTTGACAGCACAAACTATACTGTATCTTAAAAGTTTAAATGAAATCAAGCATATCAAACATGCCCCCTCAAAGTTTGTTTTAAACAGCAGCAATTAATAAGAATGGAAATTCAGAATATAGTGGGCCAAAATACTCTGCTTTCAACATAGCTTCTCTCTTCCCTTGCACCCACAGCAACTACAGTGAAAATGTATGATAAGCTTTAGCCAAAAACAAAAGATGCCTTTGAAACAAAGTAATCTTGCTACCTGGAACCATTCTATTCTTTTGATGCCTAAAGTGACTTATCCTTGAAGGAATAAAAATCGTTTGTTTTCCTAAAATTAAAGAATCTTTCAGCATTATTTTTTCAGACCAAAGTCAGAAATATCATCACACAGAGTCTTTTTTCAAAAGGGACTGTGTTATCTTGCCACAAGAAGTACTGACAAGCAACAAGTTATTCCTCGCAAGAAAAGCAGATAATTTGTGAAAGTGCACCCAGACAACATAAGCGATGCCAACAGTGGTTAATAAGACTCTGCTTTTGAAGGACTCTGAATGTGTTTGCAGGCAATGCCGGTAATTTTTTGTGCTATTTCCCACCTTTTCCTAGCAAGTTATCTGGGAAAGGACTAGAAGCCTTGGACAGTGACAGTTTCACTGCACCTGAGTATGCAAATATGGCTTCATCCTGACAATTTAACAGTATGCCCTCTTATTTGATGTATCTATGCATAAGGCTCTTTCAAGGAAAGAAATAGGCAAGGCAAATGAGCAAAGGAAAGACGTCTGACCAATAGGGGGAACAAAGCAGGGGAAATCTGGCTAAGTAATTTCTAGAGTTAAAATGGACTCAAAGCTAATAGTCAAGATGTGTTCAGAGAACACATCCTAAAAGAAAATTGTGTGGCTAATTGAATGTATTGTCCTGCTTCTTAATAAAGAAAATTAATTACATAATTGGTTGGGGCAAGGAGGGAAAGATGAAACTGGCAGAATGGGCATTTTGTTAAAATCTGTATATAGGGTATATTAAAACATGCTTACAACAGACCCAGACATTTCAGTGGTTATTAACATTAAACTGCAAATCCTCCTCTCAAGAACAAGACTAAAACAATAGTACAACAAAAAATGAGCCAGGAAACCAATTCATTGCTCATATAAAAAGAGAACACTTAAAATTAAGTGCTGTCTTTCCTCCCAGCTTTCTGGAATTTGCACTCATAATGAATCTGAACTGCCTTATATAAGTTACTTCCTTCGTGAATAATTCCTAAACAAATTTACCTTAAGACAGTATCAGTACTCTGTAATTATGAAACAAAGACTGTTGTTATAAATTCACACATTAAAATAAATGCATACATTTAAATGACGATATTAAATGGGTATATTAACATTGAAAGAAACCAAAAAAAGGCCAAAGCTTAAGACTAATGTTCATTACTAAAAAGCTTTGAATTGCTATTAAGTACATTGCAATATTAAAAAAAAGATGTCTGAGACTTTAAAAAACTCAGTAAGTTTCAACAGAGAAACTTCTTTCTTCTCCTGTCACACTGGTATTAGACTGATTTGTTTGGGTTGGGTTTTTTTTTGTTTAGTTTATACAGCTTGCTGCTTTCACTAAAATCTTCAGTAACACTGTATCACATTACCACTTGAAACATCCACTATTGAGGTTCATTCTTGGAGAAACTGCAGTTTCCACTGAAAGCATAAAGCTCTTAATTGCTCAAACTTCAAAAGAGGCCAGCAACTAATAGCTGAATGCCTAAGCTGATGAATAGGAAGCCATTTGAGTTTGCAGATATGACAGCGTACCTGATGTAAAACTCTAAAAAGTTAACAAACCAGAATTTTTTAAACATTAGCTAATTCATATTTAAAAGTCTAACACTTAACTGAATTTTTACCCTTTTACAGATTCTTGCTCACTACTAAGTCAAAAATAAAACTGAAAGGCTGGCATTCTAATTAACAGTACATGAAATGACAAAATTTCAAAAATACTTATAATATGCTCAATTCTAACAGTAAGAAAACCCTTCTATCTTGAAGTCGGTCTATCTTGACCAACTCAGAGAAAATTTAAACCCCAATAAACAAAGGCACTAGTTTGGTTACTGCAATGAAAGAGATACAAGGTACTAACTTTTCTCATTCCAGCTCCTTAACCCAGCCAATACAAATTCCTGGATAGCTCCCTCTTCTAAATGTGGTTTAATGTTTTAATATTCCAAACAAAAATTCTAAGTGTTCACATCTATTTGTTACAGGAGACAAGCCAACCACAACCTCTCCAGTTTGAGTTGTCAGCTGCACAGATTTAAAAAAATAAATAAATATAGAATTATATGTGCAATATAGAACTGTGAACTTCACCTTACTGTTTAAATAAGCATTCTGATTACACAAAGATCACAGAACTTGGTATTTTTTGCCATTTATACATTTAAGTACTTAATTGCTCAGGCAATGAAAGCACTGAATGGAAGTTTGTGTTTATGCTTGCCCTAGATCCTAGATAAGAATTCTAGGATTTGATTAGGAGAGCTATGTTTTTAATGTACAGCTAATACATTTCCCAATTCTCAATCACTTGAAGAACCCTACAAGTGAAAACCACCTTAACAATAACGAATGATAACACACTGGAATGGCAGTTGTAAGGGAAGTCTCTCCCCGCCTTTTTCCCCACACAGCCCTGGGAACTGTAATAGACTTTGCCTGGGGACAGTCTGCAACAGTCAAGTTTAAAAATATTTTAGCTTTCCTAGGTGCTGAGATGCTGGACTCATTAACAGTTAAGTATTTCAAAATAATAAAATTATTATCACAGAGCTTCAGATATACATAAAGAGATTCACCTCTCTCTCAGGGAGATGGGTCAGGCCACAAATTTTACATCCAGATAATCAAGAACTACATTTCAGTATGCTGCTTCTTTGAAGGAAATGGAGAAGCTCAGCAAAATGAAGTTTTAAGACACTCTCCAACTCTTTCTCTTTTGTGTGAATACATATGGATTACCCTCCTTTCATAAAACCTGTAATTTAAGAACTTCTAGTTGCAGTTAACACCATCACACTGAACTATCCTACTCCATGCTACTATACAGAATGGTCTGAGTTGGAAAGGACCCCAAGAACATCCAGTTCCAACCCCCTGCCATGGGCAGGGACATCCCCCACCAGACCAGGCTGCTCCAAGACCCACCCAACCTGGCCACGAACACTTCCAGGGAAGGAGCATTCACAACCCCTTTTTGGCCTGGGCTATAAACCCATCTTTCTGATCCCTAAACCTTCTCAAGCATAAACTTTCTATCAGGCTATTTGTTGTACTACAAGTTTTCCTGCCATGTACCTACTGTAAGGACAGTGCACAAAGAGCTCCTGGACAGAGACCCTCAGTGTGAAAAGAAAAACTAAGTTTCTGTCTGAGATGGGGGAAAAAAAAAAAAAAGAAGAAATAATCAAATATCTACATTTTGGTTACTGAAGAATACTGCCATAATATGAGTTTCCTTGAAGCCATGTTGGTTCAAGCAGCACATCATAAATTGTTCCTTAATCTGAATTTTTAGAAGGAATTATATTTAAGCCTTCCAACTTGGCTTAGCACTGTCTCTCCAGGCTGCCAGAATACTTTTTCTCACTGAAAAAAAATAGCTAACCTTCTGTTAAGCACTGCATCAGTTCTGCTGTCCAAAATGAATGCTGGGGGATTAAAGTTCCTGTGTTGAAACTCTACTTGTTTTCTCAAAGTCAACCCCAAAACTTTTATCATTAATAGTTCCTCCACATGCAATAATAAAGTTACTGCTTCTTACTCTCATTGGGAACATCCTGACTCTTTCATATTCTTCTATGAGGAAGAATATGAAATTTCTATAATATAGAAATTTATAGAATATGAAAATTCTATAAATAAAGCGAACAGGAACATATACAAGAAAAAGTTCTTTTCATCAAAAGCTCCCAGGACCCAGTACTTCATTCAAACTGCTCTCAGATACAGCAAACTTGTCTCAAACTCCCTAATCCACTGACAACCAGCCTCAGGAAAGGCCAAAACCAACATTACTGCCAGGAACCGCGTAGCACGACTCACACCAGTAGCTGTGCAGGAACACGCAGAAGGGACTCTGAATCTGCCAGAGTTCCACATGGGACAAAGTTCTCTTCAAGGGAACCTTGAGACAGTTGAAGTTATTTTGTTCTGTTTGAAGGGGCAAAAAATGAATTTGTTGAAGCTCATACATCTCAAAATGTATTTCTCTACTTCTACTACACAAAGAATAAGGTTTCAAAACCCTTGGGACCTGCTTCCTTTACAAAACACACCCTCATGCTCTTTCTTCAGATAGAGATAACTTGGTACTTAACTGTCGTTAAGAACACCTTTGTTCCTTGTTTCACTTACACACTTTTAAAATAAACTTTCTTTATATATTATTTCCAAAATAAGCAATATTCTTTTTCCAACATCCATCTGACACAGCCTAACTGGAATTAAAAAGAGAAATACACATACATCTTAGTGTGAGCTTACTTCATAGCACTTTCAGAAATTAGGGTAAAGAATAAAGAATCCTTCTTAGATAACTAGGTGGAAAAAACCCCAATGGATTTATACAGCTGCGCTTCCCTTAATTCTACCTCAAATATTTACACCACCGTGGCTAAGTTGAAGCATAAAATGGAAAAGTGAGTCAAAAAGTAATAAACAGTCAAATAATTAAACAGTAGCAGTCTAAGGAATAAGAATTTACTGTAAAGCAAAAAATAAATATTTCTTCAACCTGAGGTTCGCCAGCATCTTAATTTGGAGCTCATGTCCCCAAGCATTTTCCTTTTTACTTTCATTCACACCAGGTCCCGCTTTCTACTGCCACTGCACCATTAACATATCCTTCCCCCACAAATTGTGCCCTGTACACTCGAAACCACACTTCTCCCTTCAGTGAAAATGGACAGCATTCACTGCAACTGTGTCCACCCTGTACACACACAACGACTCCATCAGCAAGGCCAGACACCAGTGGGTAATCCTGGCACCAACTTGTTTTGTGGCTTTTAGCCGTTTAATAAAGAAGTGAGCAGTGATCTCCAAAAAAGCAGGTATTTAGGACAGAGACAGTCTCCTTATTAGTTACAGCTAGAAAGCTGTCTCTGCAGAAAACAAACGTGTCCTACTTGAATATTCACTGAATGGGATTTTTTTTTTCCCCCAAATTCATGAAACATCCCCTGGAAACTGGTTTTGTAAGCTGCATGGGGATAATGCATGCTATAAATTTGCAACAGCAGCAGCTATGCCTGAAGATCTCACCTGTTTCTAAAGTGGTCTTCTACCTTACAAAGAACTTAAACCACCGGGTTGCTCTACAACAGTATAACTGGTCTATTACACATACATGACAATAACAATTCCTGTTACTGATCAAATTAGAACCCTTGCAGGGCTGGTGTACTTCTGCTAAGAAGTTACAAGACTGAACAAAAGATCACTACGCAAAACAGCGCACCGACTGTGCATTCAGGGTAGTGTTAGATGACTGCCAAAGGGAAGAATACGGAAATAAAATCAAAAATGCTTACAGTTGGGCTTCTCTTTGGCTTGGGAAGCAGCTTCTTGAAAATACAAGATTACAAGCAATAGCTTTTGTGGTCCAGTTTGTCTCTTACCCACTAACTGACTAAACAGATCACATTTTGTAGGAACAATGATGTCTCTAACAGAGTGGGAACTGAAAAGACATCTGTCCCTCTCATGTCGGTAGTGAAACCACTAGCATGAAACTTATTTCCAGAACCTCTCAAATTCAATTATCTTTCAGATTTTTGCTCTTCTTTCTTCAGCATAATGGTTATTGTCCCATCTGTAGAGTGTGACCCATTTTGATCAAAATGCAACATATAGAAGGTATGGGATGAGACTTCTCAATGCGGATGTTGACTTTATCAGTAACTCATCTTTATGCTACCTATGCACTGGAATTTTTTCATTCAAGAGAAGATTTCCTAACCATTAGATAATTAACTAGCTCTGATGCAACACCTTGCTTTTATTGCCATTTTACTAGCTTTATCACATTACCTTTTCTCACTGTGTAAATGATATTTACACAGCCCACATATTATTTCCTAAGTTTACCATTTTAAATGAGTTTTTTTTTAAACAGTATTCATTCATTCAGCCCTAAGTCATAGATGTCAGTAGTCTGCACTGCATCTGTTTTTAGAAGAGCCATGGCTAAACTAGAGGTCTCCTAATACTTTGAAAAAGCAATTGGTAGCACATATTATAACTTAAATGTTACTAACATAGTTTTGCATTATCATTAGTGCTGGTATCCTCAAGAGCTTGGCCATACTGCATCACTCTGGTAGTCTCATACCAAAACTGAAATCCAGACGAAGATTTTGCACTTCTCTGTTATAGGAGGGCTAAAACCAGGAAGAATAAGAAAAAGACCAATAAAATGAAAACAAGGGTAATGGTGAAAGGTACTTTCCCTCCAAGGTGCCTAAATTTTTGGCTGATTTACTTATTTCTACAACATTCAGTAAGAATCATCAGAAAAAGACAAAGCAAGCAAGCCCTACTGAAAAAAGTAGATAAACTTGCCTGGGGGAAAAAACATTAACAAAGACATGCATCTGTGTACACAAACATATAAAGTTGAATTAATTATTACCTTGCCAGAGAGCTGACCACTGGACTAATGGCAATTTTGCTCAATTGTGCAGAATTCTATCTATAGGACATTTCAGATCCATTTACAGTAACTGAAACCTGATATGAAGTTCTAGATAGTTTAAAAAGGGAAAAACTGAGAGTAAAGATGTTTTCTTCTGGGGAACTGAGAAAACAGCAATATTATACCAGATAGTATATATAAAAAATACAAAACACAGGTTTGTAATTGTAATGGGAAATGCTTCATTAAAAGACTCCTTGTGAATGGAACTCTACCCAGTTTTCATAATATGGCACACTGGATTTTAAGAAATATTTTTATCTAAGCAAGATTTACTAAATAGGTAACATTTAGAACGCTCATGAAAGTAAAAGGTTCCTGCTCAAGAGATGAAGGATTAGACAGTAGAGCACAGTAGAGCAAAACAATTATGAAATGGGATACAAGATAAAGTATTTGTATTTTCTGCTGTCCAAGTGAGTGTCAGCAACTCCACAGAGACTAGGTGATCTACTCTGCTGCTCAACAGCATCTATCACTGGCTACATAGCAGAGCCATTCAAAATAACTTATTCTGGCCTGAATGCATAATTCCACTTGAATTCATGCCCCTAGCCCCGAATTCCCAAAGTACTTAGATTTCCTTTATGTAGAGAACTCTTAAGATAAACTGAATTAATAGCCAGCACCAAAAACATCTTCTGAAAAGTATATGATTCATTACCCAGCTGCTCCTGACAGCAGGGCAAGGAAGAGGTCTGAACCACATGACTTGAACCTCAGTCAGGAATAAATCATATTAAGAAGAATCTAATGTGTAAGTACCACTTTATAATCCAGATGCTTTAAATTTTCAGTATACTCATTAAAATAATTTAGCCCTTAATAATTAACTGTAACAGTTATTAACAATTTTAAAAATAGAACAAATATAATGAGAATATTTTGTGATACATACTACCATGTATTGATAATCTCCCCAGGACAAGTCATCAGGAACCTCTTCACTTGAATTGTAAATGCAGTAGGCGCAATAGTTTATTAGCAATCTTTCTAAGTAACATACTTGAATCATTTAGAGGGACCATGTGTCATCTTAACATCTACAAGTAGAATTAAAATTAGAAATAAAAAAGTTACACAATATTTTAGTAAACATTCTCATGCTCTTGGTCCAGAATACCCAACTCATTATGTTGCACCTGTGCACCCAAAAGAAAACACTCCCTAGACATAAGAATTGCCAGAATTAAAAAGTAAGACACCTCCAGAAAAAAACTAGTAGAGGTCAAGTATTATTCTTGCAATTGAAACACTCATGCATCATACAGATTTAAGAATCTCTGGTCTACACTACAGGTAAGGCTGTGGGGTGTTAAAAAAAAAACAACCAAACAACCAAAAAAAAACCCCAACCCACAATAAACCAACCATAGACATCATTTAACATTAAACAGAATATAGACAATGAAGAAGTACAGTGCAGGATCCAGTTTTGAAACCCATGGACAACAGAAATCAGGCAAAAAACAGGAACGGAGAATCAGAGGAAAAGCTACTAAGAAGATTCACATACAAGGTAATAAAAATTACTTTAATTGCTTACCGCATATTCTTCTGGTGTAACCTTTAGAACATCAAATACCACTGCATCAAAGCTCTTCTTCAGCTCAGCTGATCCTTTGTCACTCAAGGATTCGGAGCTGCTGCTCTTCTGCAGAAACAAATAAAACCACTGATGATATTTTGCTTCTCTTTTTTACATACCCAAAAGCAAAATTTCTGCTTAAACATCACTGTTCACAGAATTTTTCTACTGGGCAAATAATCAACTAAAAGTCAGTCACAGGATACACTTACTGCTGATGAAGACTGCTAAATCAGAGACTCTCAAACAGACTTCAATGCATTTCAAAGGTGTTCCTCAAAACAGAGCAGTTATTTTTCAATGCATATTTAAATTCTAATTTAGCTGACAGAAAAGTTCATAGCAGTAATAATACAGTCACACTGAACTCCAAACAGAAAGATTACCGCTATGGTGACGAAAACAATAAAGCCTGTCCAAAAGGAACAGTTAACATCAAAGAACATCATCAATCTCTTCCTGATTCTCTTAGAAGCATTAAAACTTAAAAAAATTACACGTGTGTTCCTGTTGAAGGCACTTAGTATAAACTATTTCAGCTTTGAGGTTGTTTGGGTTTTCTTAATGCTAGTAATTAACATTTGCAAAAAATACCACATCTTAGAATACTGGTTTATGACTCTTCTTCAACAATATAAAGATTTTGCTTCCCTGCAGAACACAAATACAGTCCAAAAAATAACCTCAGCACATATCAAAACCTACCTAGTCTTAAGTCGGTCACTAATGCATTCTTAAGCATTCTATCCTAGCCACCATCACAGGGGCATGCCTCCTAGAAAGCTGAAAACATTAAGAGTTCAGCCCATATAATGAAGACACTTTCTGACAGTCTGTGTATGCTAATACCAGAAGTTTTCCAGACCATGGCTATTGGTCATATCCACAACGTGTGTATGAATGACCACTTCAACAAATAACTTCTGGTGGAAATCAAATTTCAGCACTGTTACACTGCACTTTCAGTAACACCTACACCCATGTCTGCTGATGCCAAGGCAGAAGGGAAGGTACTGCATGGTCACTGATGCTGGTAAATAGTTCTACTGTGGTGGTGTCTTCTGAAAATCTAACAAGACAGTATTTTAGGGCTACACTACATATATTTTGACTTTGGCTTTACACTCACAGAAACATTTGAACTTGAGACTTCAGCCAGCTGAAATACACTCCTGTGCATTTTTAAGCACATTTGTTAAAAGCACTTGTATTTAGTAATCATGTCCAGTTTCAGTTAGGTTATTCTAATAGTAGCATCTCCCCATCCCGAAAACCTTTGAAAACACTGAAAACTCCACACCAGACAGGTATTTTCAGTAACCAACATGCTTACAGAAACATTGCAGTTACAAGTTCTCCCTCCTCACAGTTAGTCAAGAAGGGGGGAGGGGGTGGGGGGGGAGGTGGGGGGTGGGAATCCACTTCCAGAAAGCAGATTCGTGTTACTTGGCCAAATATATTTTACTCAATTTTATCAGACATCATGTAAACACTCAAGGCTATCCTGTTGAAGAGAAAGAGAGCTTTCCTCCAAGAAAATTTCAGTTGCATGCCAACAAATAGTCAATTGATGATTCATAACTTAATGGTAAGTATAAAAATCAGTATATAAACAAAAAACAATGGTCTTGAAGATTGATGACAGTTTCCTTGTTCAAATCTTGACAATAATTGTGAAATTGTGCTGGAGATTATTTCTTTTGATAACACAGCATCCCAATTTTCCCTTTGCCTTGTTTGTGGTACTTTCCATATTCCCTACGCACATGCTAGTGTGTAGCACGGATGCAGCTCTGCTATCAAAACATACGTATAAATACATAAATTAAGTAAACATCTCTGGTAAGGTCCAAGAACTCATTCAAGGAAGCAACTGTTTTCAGGACTTGGTGCTGTTATCATTACTGACTTTACAGCCTTCTTGAATACTTTGTCCTTTAAACAAAAGGGTGGGTTGTTTTGTTTTGTTTTTTTTTTAATCTTTCTTTTACAAAAACAAACCCAAAACTGAAATCCACTAGAGTAAAAACATTTCACACTGCAACAAAAAGCAATGCAAATAATAGTCATCAGCAATAAAGTAACTGTCTCCCCCAAACAGAAAGCTTAACTTAGTATTGTACAACAGTACAAGCCAAAGCTTACATTCAATCCTAAAGCAGTCAGACAAACAAGGCATTCAGAAAGATTACTCTGTATACATCAAACGCAGAGTCACAACTCTCAATGTGTACTTACATGATCCTAGCAAAAAATAATTCAAACCATTCTGGTACTAACTTCTCCCAGTCCCTTGTTTTCCTTAACAAGTAGATGGCAAATGGAAAACTCTGTAACTTCAAAATAAGGCAGCAGCATAGGAGGCCAATTCCCATTGCTTCTGCCTTGTAAAGGGCAGAAACTTAAGTGGCCAGGCAGGAACCCGTATCAAGGTCTGAATATAGCCCAAGAGACAAAGGCAACATCCTTATTCCATTGCTACTGTATCAGACTGCCCACACACACACACCTGCCAAAGAAGGGAACATTTCCCACAGGCCTTGCCAGCTTACTGCACTAAGAGTGTCTAGTATTGTTGAAACTTCAAAAGGAATGCTCCTTTGTCTAGATGTGATGGAGCAGAACATAAAAAAGGCAGCTTTGGCTGTGGCAAGGCTGTAAATGCTAGATCATGCTTTATTTTGGTACACAAATGTCAGAACTAAGTTATTTACATCTAAGCTGGGGCATATGAAACCAACACACAAAAAGAGTTTATTGCACCAGATTTGTTAAAAGAAAAACCTACATGTTGGTGCATTTAAAAAAAAAATAAATAAAACTTAAGTATTTATGGTCTTAGGTATCCAATAACTAGGTTTTGTAATCCTTACCTCTGAAGCGGTAGCTGCAATATTAACACTGCTTGACTGTCCGTTCATCAGGTCCATCCTGCCCACACCATTAATCTTCAGCCCTACATTTACAGCATCAGGATCATCTCCAAGGCAACTGAGTAACCATTCCTACAAAGAGCAAAAAGTAATCAGAAACCATTTTATTCATGTGCTTTAAACAAGATTCAGTATGTAAAAATTTGTAGGAAAAAAAAAAAAAACAGTACTTCCAAAATGAATAAACCACTTTGAGATCCAAACTTTACATTCAAACATACATTCTGAAATTACCTGCTTTAAGACGACATAAGCAACTGCAGGCTGCACTGCTATCCATTAGTTATTGGAAGTATAGACTTTCATATTCTTTTTCCTACTACTTTCGATATCTAAACGTATGCATTAACTCTAACTTAAAGTTAGGCCTGCAACATCAGTTCACATGATTCTTTTCCTTTGATTACCAACTTTAAAAAGTATACTCCAGCTGTAACCTATTAGATAACTTTCATAAGAAGTTATCCAATAATTTCCAATCCTATATGTCTATTCACCAGCTTTAAGTTAAAATTCCCTCATTAAAAGCAATTAAAATATAAGTGGAATTTACACTTTTCCCCAGAAGTTACTCAAATTGTTTAGTAAAAGCAAACAAACAAACCTATACACAGGAAAACTCCACACACTAACTTTTAATGTATCCTGGCAAGAATACTATTGCTTTTCATTTCTACAGAGAAAAGGCTA
Organism: Agapornis roseicollis; assembly: GCA_002631895.1. Taxonomy (NCBI): domain Eukaryota; kingdom Metazoa; phylum Chordata; class Aves; order Psittaciformes; family Psittacidae; genus Agapornis; species Agapornis roseicollis. The sequence continues at coordinate 110,468 of NDXB01015056.1, read as the reverse complement.
CAAAGAAATAGAAAACTTTGGCATCCACTACACAACCAGGAAGACTATCCAATTCTTAGGTTTTATAGAGAGAGTAAAAATTGGCTTGGGCTTCCATTTCATGAGATGTTAGTGCCCTCTAGTGTGAAAAAGATTATAAATCAGTTTTCACAGGTCTATGCTTATTACAACAAGTGCAACTGTTTCTGAAATTTCTTACTTTACAAAAATCACTTGAGGTCTGTAGCTTAACTCAGAACTATTAACACTGTCACAAATAAAAGGAGAAAGTAAGTAACAGGTAACACGTATCACATGACAAAACAGTATTACAGCAACTCATACTTAAGCCCTCTGTGTAACAAAGTATTCCAAAGAGCTCTATCTCCAAGTGATCTAAACCAGGTATGTCAGATAAGCAAGCCTGCAAGGTGAGAAACTGCAATACTGAAAAAATAAAATAGCCTCAAAAGAAGAAGTAACTTTAAAGTATCATCACAGGAATGCAATACAGAAAGGAGGGCAACTGAAAGAAAGCCACATTGCAAAGTTCAGACAAACACCACAGGTTGTAGATATTTTGAGGTAGTAAGAGTCCCTATCTGAACTATGTTGAGCTGTACTTCTGCAGTTCAGAACAGCCATCCCACATTCTACCCTTTCTGGTTTTATTTTTTTTTTTTTTTTTTTAA
>NDXB01015056.1:77759-100391 GCA_002631895.1 Agapornis roseicollis | reverse complement strand
AATCTCCTCTTTGCCCAACCTGTAGCTGTGCCTGGGATTGCTCCAACCCAGGTGTAGGACCTTGCACTTGGCATGGTTAAACTTCATGAGGTTGGCATCAGCCCACCTCACAAGCGTGTCAAGGTCCCTCTGGATGCCATTCCTTCCCTCCAGTGTATCCACCGAACCACACAGCTTGGTGTCATCGGCAAACTTGCTGAGGGTGTGTTCAATCCCACTGTCCATGGCAGCCACAAAGATGTTGAACAAGACCGGTCCCAAGACCAGTCCCTGAGGGACACCACTTGTCACTGGTCTCCAGCCAGACACTGAGCCATTGACCACAACTCTTTGCGTGCGGCCATCAAGCCAGTTCTTTATCCACAGAGTGCCCCACCTATCAAATTGATGTCTCTCCAATTTAGAGACAAGGATGTCATGTGGGACAGTGTCGAATGCTTTGCACAAGTCCAGGCAGAAGAAGTCAACTGCTCTACCCCTGTCCCATCAGTTCCGCAGCCCCATCGTAGAAGGCCACCAAATTGGTCAGGCAGGATTTCCCCTTACTGAAGCCATGCTGGCTGTCAACAAGCACCCTGCTGATTTTCATGTGCCTTAGCATGCCTTCCAGGAGAATCTGCTCCAAGATTTTGGCAGGCACAGAGGTGAGACTGACTGCTCTGTAATTCCCTGTGTCATCCATTTTCCCCTTCTTGAAAATGGGGATTATATTTCCCTTTTTCCAGTTGTCGGGAACTTCCCCTGACTGCCATGACTTTTCAAATACGATGGACAGTGGCTTAGCAACTTCACTTGCCAGCTCCTTCAGGACCTGGGGATGGATTTCATCAGGTCCCATGGAGTTGTCCAGGTTCAGGTTCTTAAGATGGTCTCAAACCAGATCCTCTCCTACAGTGGGCCCAAGGTCTTCATTCTCACAGTCCCTGTGTCTCACTTCCAAGACTTGGGTGGTGCAGTCAGAGCCTTTCCCGTTGAAGACTGAGGCAAAGAAGTCATTCAGAACCTCAGCCTTCTCCAAATCCTGCACAGCCAGTTCACCTGCTAGCTTCCGGAGGGGGCCTAAGTTGCTCCTGGTCAGTCTTTTATCTTCAATATACCTGTAGAATCCCTTCTTGGTATTCTTAACATCTCTTGCTAAGTTTAATTCTTAGCTTTCCTTACGTGGTCCCTAGCTTCCCAGACAATATCCCTGTATTCATCTCAGACCGCCTGTCCTTGCTTCCACCTTTTATAAGCCTCTTTTTTCCTTCGATTTTTTCTCAGCAGTTCCTTATCCATCCAAGGAGGTCTCCTGGCCCTCCTGCTGCACTTCCTTCTAGTTGGGATACAACACTCCTGGGCTTGTAGCAGGTGATCCTTGAATATCATCCAGCAGTCTTGGGACCCCTGCCCTCTAGGGCTATATCCCATGGAACCTTACTAAGCAGGTTCCTGAAGAGGCCAAAGTCTGCTCTGTTGAAGTCCAGGGCAGTGAGCTTGCTGCACGTTCTTCTCACTGTCCTGAGGATCTCGAATTCGACCATCTCATGATCACTTCATCCAAGGCTGCCCTGGAGCGTCACATTTCCAACAAGCCCTTCTCTGTTGGTGAGCACAAGGTCAAGCAGAGTACCTCTCCTTGTCGGCTCCTCTATTGCTTGCAGAAGGAAGTTGTCTTCCACACAATCGAGGAACCTCCTGGATTGCTTGTGCCGGGCCACACCATTGCTCCAACAGATGTCAGAGTGGTTGAAGTCCCCCATGAGAACAAGGACCTGCGAGTGTGAGGCTTTTCCTATTTCTCTGTGGAGCGCTTTATCCACAGAGTCCTCTTGATCAGGTGGTCTGTAACAGATCCCCACAGTTATGCCTCCCATTGGTGTCTTCCCTTTAATCCTGACTCACAAACTCTCTGTTAACTGTTCACCTGTCCCCAGAGAGAGTTCCATAGTCTCCAGCCTATCTCTAACGTAAAGGGCAACTCCCCTTCCCTGCCTACCAGGCCTGTCTTTCCTAAAAAGCCTGTAACCTTCCATTCCAACATGTTTCTGTGATGCCTATTATGTCATACTCCCCGCAGATGGGCACACATCTCTAATTCCTCTTGTTTGTTTCCCATGCTATGGGCATTCGTATAGAGACACCTGAGCCAAGCCCCAAATGAGGCCGGCTCATTGGTTGGAGCAGCTGGAATGTCACGACGTTGCTCCGAGCATTTATTATAGGCGGTGGCAACCGACTAGGTGTGTTGGGATGGAACAATGCCCCCCTTAGAACACGGATTAGAAGATGTTTTGCTTTCTTTTCTGGGATCACCAAAACCACCACAGTGCTAAAACAAACACATGCAAATCACAGTTAGAAGCAAAGATCCTCAGATCATAAAACACCTACCAGATAAGCTCTTCTGGCAACTTCTGGCAGGAAAGCTTGCTGTAGTTCTGTCCCCTTCTACAAAAAGGGAATCTTTTGGCCCAAACTAATTAACAGCACTGGCTTACTCTTAAGCAAGAGAGATAAGCCACTCTGTTCAAACCAATAAAAGTTAATTCTTTACCGTATCTAAATGAAAATACAACACTTCGAGACCATGTCATGCCCTGCATTGCTGCCTGAAGAGCTTTAAGTCTATATTTAAAAAAATAAATAAAAATTTCAGCCACCCAAATTAATACACAGCTTGGCCAAGACAAGCATTTTTGCCATCAAGCAAGATTTGCCTTGAGTAGGTGAAACGAAAAAAAGGCCATGACTGACACAAAGAACTGAAAGGCTCTAAAGAACACTTACAGTACTTGGAACCATTAGCCTAAATTACACTTCGGACAAGGATTTGATACCACTTCGTAACTACTGACATCAAACCATCCTTCTCCTGGAGATGCAAGGATATCTTTCAGCAGAATAAAGATAAGCAGACACTGCACACCAAACAGGGAGTAGCCTTGCAACAAAAAAGACCCCGTGAAGAGAAAGATGTGCTGGGAAACAAGGTGAGCTGAGAGAGCTGAACAGGGAACCCAGCTACCAGCAGGACTGTTTTGTCACCCTGCAGAAGCAGACCACAGCCCACGGGCCCTGCAGAAGCAGACCACAGCTCATGGGCTGCCTGCTGGAGGAGAACTCTGCTGCACAGAATTTTGTGCTTTCAAACTGGGGGGGTGGGGGAATAAAAAAAATTGGGCATAAGTTACTTTACCACTGCAATATTGTGGCAGGAAGAGAATTTGATTTCCAGTTCAAAAATTGTGTATATTTTCAGTTACTGAAGGTATTCTTTGCTGACATACAAGATATATTAAAACACTTTACATTGCAGTATTTTCAAATGGTTCTAATAATAAGCAGTCTTTGCTGTGCCCCAAGGAAGAATGTGGACTAGATGATCACCAGGTGCCTTCCCCAAAGTATTCTGATTCTCTCGTTTAAGAAAAACAAAAAAGGCCTTAATGATCTAATTAGAATAGTGTGTAGGTTCAGACAGAAAGAAGTATGTCCAAATATACTGTTCAAGCACAATCAAACCACACAATCTACTTCATTTCTTGCTCCTGATGATATGAGATTTTTGTATATTTTTAAGGTTTCAAAGAGTGGATAAATGTTATTAAAAAATCTTGATGTCTGTTTGAAAAATTAAGTGTACAGGTGATAGAAGGCCATAATCAAGAACAGGAGATAAAAGCTGCAACCTTCCATGCTATGAAACAAGAGTCAAGTAAGCAAGTAACAGCAAATCAGCTGGATATCATTAAAGGACAGAGAAAAGACTGAGTACAAGCAAGCCCTTATCTGTGCCTACTTATTCTAGTCATCTTGGACAAAAGATTTCACAGTGCTTTGATACTCCAACAATTCATGGTATCACCACCAGGAGAGATTCAACTGATACTGCCTATGACTATTTGGAACTAGAAATAATTTGGTGAAAGAAATTAATACATGGCTATTTTTTTCTACAGTTAAGATACATACACTTTAGCTAAAGAAATTCAGAAGCTTCATTGTTGTCTCAAAGCCAAGATCATCCATATTAGTGAATAAATAAAATAACCCACCAAAACAAAAAGAAACAACAACAAAACCCCAAACCACACCAATTTAGTAATCAGCTTTCCCATTCTACACTACCAGGAAGGGAGGTGAAAGGAATGGCTGATAACACCAACACCTTGGCTGCACTTCGAAAATAGTATAATGTTTTAGTTGGTTGCATATTCAGCTTGCTAGGTTGGGGAGGTTCATTTTGGTCATTAGTGTTATTTAAACATACAGGAGAGTCAGTCACATCACAAATAAGATTACTTACAGCTGAAATACCACTGAAGTCACTAGATACAACATGGTTGGTGTGGTTTTGGCAAGTGGTATGTACTTTAGAAACAGCTTTATAAAAAAACAAAACTAAACAAAAACCACACTTAAAAAAAAAAACACATAAAACCCACACAAACCACTTTAAACACTTAAAAGCTAAAATATTTTAATGAGCTGCAAAAATTTATCTTGTACTACCACCAAGACAGTGAAAAACAACCTCAGCAAACACAGCAAGCAGCTACTAATTTAAATGCAATATTCATACAGTGATTTCACAGATCTTTCCAATCTAAGAATCTAGTTTTTCCTACAAAGAGTGGGGTTTTCCACCCGAGTTGCGCCTGGCTATTAAACATCATAAATCTGACAAAGCTATCACATAGCAGGCAGTGGAGCTGCTCTGCCACAGACACTGACAGATCAGCCAGCTCCCCCACTGAGGAACAGAGCAAATACAACATCAATATGTTCTGGGACCTAACTGTATGCTTAACCCAGCCCCATCTCCCTAAAGAACACAATATGCAAGTGTTATCTCCAACCTAGGCAAGACCCCTTTTTTTCTTCAAAAATGCGTTTTCCAGTTTTGAAGATTGTTATATCAAAGAATGTTGTCCTTCTTTGACAAAAGATTGTAATTTTCTTCCTGTAAGCAACACACTTCTACTAACATTAGGAGAATCATAAATACAAAAAAAGCTGCAAAGAAATAACAAGGAGCCAGTCTGATGATAAGACAATAGAAACACGCCTTGTGGCCCGGGGAAGGGAGGAAGACGGGAGGGGGACAACATCCAATTCCATTAATGACCTGGAATATAACAGGGAAAGATGACACTAGAGAAAGAGATCTGCAGCAAAAACTTCCATTCCTGATGCCCATCACTTCTCCCCATCTTCCTCACTTCAACAAGTAAAATCAAGAAGATACTCTTGACACTCAGTACCAGTCCACACAGAAATATGACACGTAAAAGCAACACAAACTCCAGCATATCCCAAGACAGCACAGGAAGTCTTCTTTCCTGTTCACTGGAGAGATCTCACTTTTGTCCATAGCCTTTAACTCTGTTACTGCCTAATTCCATTTTCCACTCAAGACTATGACTTCATAGAATAAGGGTAAATACGTAAAATCATGGAATTTTTTTTAAGTCATGAAAGAGATTTAGTGTTTTGGTTTTTGTTTGTTTTAATAGGTACAGCTGAAATAATCAAAGCCCTCAACTTTTCTACAACATACTTTTGTTTACAAATAAATAGAGGATTTAACAAAAGTTTTGTGGGTAGAATACCTTAGCAAGACATCTTTCATGTTAGCTACTTGCATTATTTATCAAACAAGCTTCCCTTTTTAACATAGGCTAACCAGATTTCTATGTCTATCAAACTTAGCATAACAAATACAACACACCCCTGAATTATCTGCCCAACAGATTTCGCTAAGCTATCCTTTATAAAAGGCTTTTCGGCCTCAGCAATACCTTCTCAATTAATCTATTTCATGTCTTACAACTAAGTTATAAAACTTAAGAATTATTCCTCAACAAAACTATGTCAACCTCAAATCATTAGCACATATACCTCTGTTACTCTAAGTATAAACTTGTTTAAGAATTCATACCCATTTTACATAAGTTCACTCTAGACTTAGAACAAGCACATGCTGCAACTGTATAACTCTGCTTTCACACCTGTGGGTGTTTTCTCCATAAGTTAATCAAATTGAACAGGGAAGGTGCTCAATTTCACAGGACAAAACCACAAGATTTTCTGTAAGTTTCTAGATGCCCTAGCATTATGTTACCTTAAATATTTCAACACTTTCCATTGTATATACAAAAAAAAAAAAAATGGGATCATGTAACAACAAATATGAAGATACTCCTTTTCCCTCTCCTACTGATACAGCATTCGTTACCAAAGAGAGAAGAAACTAAAGCAAGTCTGACTGCTGATCTCTAACAGACCATTTTTAGACAACCCTCTTTAACCAACCGAAGCCCTGAATGCTAGCTTAGACACAGACTTGTACGAATACTTCTTTTGAGAAAGTTAAATTACCTTTTCTGAAACATAAACTAGATCCTAGCGAAGAAAACTTTCCACTGCTAGACAGTTTCAGATAGGAGTCAAGACTGACACTGCAGAAGTATCAAACACAAGTCACAGCATGAAACACAGTTTGAGTTGTCATCACACAGACCCTATCCATATTAAAAAAAAAAAAAAAATTAAAAAAAAAAGTCAGCAAGTTAACTAAGTGCAGGGGCATGCCATTACATGCAGACATTGAGGAAGCACTATCTGCAAGCAGGTCCTAAAGCACACTACCTGCTTAGGAATAGCTGTTGTTCTTCAAAGGTAAATAAACACTGTACCTCAAAACTAGGTTTTCCACTTCTTTAAAATCACTTTAATATGCCTTCAACTTTATAAAACATTGTACATCTGGCAGCCACCTCACATGAAAACAGCATCAAGCTTGCCTTTTTGTGTGATCTGACTACAATTTTATTAACATATTTTTCCTCTTCAAATTCTCTTAGAAGTATTCTGGGTGGACACTTTGAAAACTTAAACAGGTATTACCTGTAGAGCTGAACAACTTCCACATACAAAATAAATTTTTTTTTGTAGATCTAGCAGAGCTAAAAGGTATTAAAAAAATAACTCAAGAATCACAGTTGCATAATGAGATTAAGATTTGGTACTACTACCTTTGGCACATTTGTAATGAAGACTTTGTCCAATGTAACACAATATGAACTTGTTCAAAGTGCCATTATAAATTATCTATTACCATGACTGGATTAGAAAGTTTTTGTTCACTAGGAAGGAGAAAAGCACCTTTAGCAAGGCACATAACTAAGAATACCAAAATCTATTATGAAAGACTTAACTGGCATAGTAAGCTCAAAATAGGCCCAGACCAAGGGGGCAGAGGAGGAGGAACAAAAAACAACAGCAAAACCACCACAACAAAGGAGGATTAAAAAAATTATGTATAACCAGTATGGTACTCAACCAGCAAAGAAAGAGTGGCTAGTCAAGCACTTTTCAAACAGAAAGTAGCAAAAACATTTCTGCTATGGAGGGACATTAGAAACCAGCTTCATTAGAAACTGCACACCTGATACTATCCATGTACAGCATATTAAAAAGTAATAAAAACCTTATACTTAGGTAATGGTTACTATCCTACATTAAGGTAGACCTAATAAGGTCCAGGTTTTATCTGTCCTAATAAACATCTTCAGTTTCAGGCTGCTTACTCTTCACCACGTTCATGCTTCTCAGAACCATGGTTCTCAGGTTAGAGTCCAGCTAAGAAGAAATCTTGCTAAGCCTCCACTAATTTTGCACTCTGAGTTCCAGAAGATATTTGAAGACCATCCCAACTGTAAGGAAGGACTGAAATCAATAGATTCCATTCTTCTTATACATTACTCCTTTCCAAAATGCATGTTGGCATATTTCCATAAAAGTTTGATCAATAAGAATATAAAGATTATTTAAAGGTACTTAACAGACAAGCCTGAGAACTAACGCCCAAACACACTGGTTAGTCTAAAAGTACATGACTATTATGCTAAAAATAGATGAGATAGCTGCACTATTCAGGTATACTTACCAATAAAGCACATGGGAAACTGGCTGGTACTCAAAGACAAGGCTATTGGCAAAGTGGTCTGGATTTGCTAGCAATGGCAGCACAGTTCATGTGCCCTTTAACCACACAGAGAAAGTTAATTATGTGACAGAGCAGGGGAGAAAATACAATGACTATGAGTCATCCACTTAACCATGTGCTTTATCAATACACCTCATTATCTTAGAGTTACTAATTAGTGACAGCACAAAACAATGATGCATTAACAGGGGAGAGAGCAACTCAAATCCTTTTTGTTTTTTTATTTTATTTATTGATTTAGCACTTCAAACAATTTATGTGCATTTCAAAAACCAAGAGGTACACCTATGGAACTTGGTTATCCCAGCAGCATTCTGACACCTCACACGAGTGTTATATCATATTGCAAATGCTTCTGAAATTCACCAAATACCTTATAGGCTTCTGGATTACTTTTTGCTTGATCATAAAGGCTGCATCATCAAATTCTCAGTAGCACCAACATTATTCCCAAATCAGCCTACAGTAGGAGATGCAGTGACTTAATTTTAACTTTATGCTAAAGTTTTTGTAAATGTCACAAAGATCCAGCCATGTCTCAAATATTTCTGGACAAAATCTGGAACTCAGGAGTTTTTCCCACAAGCTCCCAGACTTGCAAACCCAGCTAGAGATTCAGGATAGAGATGCGCTTGGGCTCTAATACGAGAAATCAGCACTCAAAAATCACACAAAGGGACAACAAATTCAGTTAATTGATTTCAGTTGCTTTATGGGAACTCTGATTTTATACTTGCCAGTCATCTCTGCTTTTTTAATTGCCTTCTTTTTTTTTCATTCCTTTTCTCTGCCATGACATCAGAGCCAGATTTTGTATGGCTGAAGAATAAACAGCTTGGGGAAACTATCAAACTTAAGAACAAGGCAAGAGGGGAAAAAACCCTAGCTGGGTAAGTTGCCTCACACAGTTAAGTTTACTAGTATTTCTGCCATAGCAGTGAGAGAAGTGAGCCATCAATAAATTAGCTGCCCCACTGCATGCAGGGTCACTACCTAACTAAATTACAAACCAATTTAAATTTGTTAGAACTGTGTACGACCCCAACATTATCAAGTAAGTAACAGAACTTAAGAACAATTGGAAGTTTAAACAAAAAACTTGGCAGTAAAACAAGTGGACTAGAAACACAACCTGTTAGAAGAGTTTATAAATTCAAGTTCTACATGAAACTAAAGTCACAAGTCAACCTGTGCTTCCCTGCCTCTTCTGACACAGATTTGGACATGAAGCTTACAAAGAGAAACTTAGTAAATTGGGACTTTCAGCTTTTCAATGAAGGCTTCTGCCTACCTACACATTAATCTAAAAAGGCTGTATCACAGCAGAAAATGCGCTTATTACTAGTCTTGTTTCTTCACTTATTGGTCCAACTCCAGTCACTTTGTGAGATTACACCACTTATTCTGAATCTAAATGAAAATATAATACTGTAGTTTAGATAATTATCCCAAACCCTGGACACATGAATAACATGATAAAAGCAATTCAATTTATAAAGTGCATTCAGATCACCTTTTCAGGATCTCGGCCAGTTTTATCTAACCACCATTATTTAAGAAATACATCTTCGACTTAAAAAAGATCAAAACTTTTTTAAAGATCAACTTCAAAAGCATGATCAATCTGAACCAATCTCAATGAGGAGAGCCAAATCCATAGTCTCAAAGCTGTCCCTTAATGAATAATGAGGGATGCACAAATCAAACGGCTTTTAATGCCACACTACAACAACAACGACCAAAGAGTTGATAGCCAGTCCTGGGCCACTTCAGGCATAATCGATTGCTGCCAATATCACAACTTTGTAAGAGAAAAAGATGTAACACATATATAGCCTGAAGTACCAGTGCCCAAGTCTTACTAAGATGGTGCCAAAGACAGCAAAACCTTCTGCATCGCATTTTGTCTCCAAATCTCTTTGGAGTTACACATATCAAGCTTCATCTCTACAATCCCCCATTACACATTTCTTCTCTTCTACTTTGAGCGCTTCAGACCTCAGAGAGCCAACAGACATACAGTACAAGCAGTTTAAGTGAAAAGATTCATGAACTCCAAGAAATCACTAAATTGGGCTGACCACTTTTTAGCAGAGGACCCCATACCAAGCTTAATAATAAGTCTCCCCCTCTGGCATTTCTGGCTATTCTTGGGCATGCTGTTCTTTTTTCCTTAACTGACTCAGGTTCTCTCCAAGTTACACTTCATCACTTGCACTAGGAATTGCTATAACAATCTAAAATCAATGGGAGGAGAGGAGGAGACTACTTCAAATTCTAGGCGACTCTAATCAGGTTAGGGGGTCTCAATCTTTCAGTCAGAGATTTAAAAATTAAATAAAAAAAAACCCCAAACCATCCCTAATTTTACTGTTTCAGTATGATTGCTGAGAACAATAACTAATAAACTCAAAGTCACCAGAGGGCACTAACACTTCTAACTAATGGCAGATGCACTCATCCAATTAGGAAGGCTGATAATTACATACACATCATCATGTGTATTTTATCTGGATTGAATCTCAGTCAGCTTGTTCTAATTCAAGTTCAAATCTCAACTACATGCTGATGGGCACTGAGCTATGTAACTATCACACCTTCAACATACTGAGGAAAATTAAAGTCTCCCCAGTTAGACGAGAGCAAATAGGGTAGGCATATGCCTCTCCCAGTTCACTTTGCAATCTAAAGCTTACATTGCCTATGAAATGAATCCGTATGCATACCAATAAATGAAATTCTGAAACAGCCACGGAGAACAGGTCACAAGCCTGACACCTCAAAGAAACACAATAAATATGAGTTTGCACGAGGGTGAATCCTGCCATAGGGAACTACAAGCAAATCTGCCATAGTGAGGGAAAAGAGGAGGGCTTCCATTTAACCATCAAGCAGAAATATATCATTGCTCATACCCCAGATTTGGCATAAGATCAATTGCTACATGCTTAATCTGAACAGAAAGGGGCTGCTCTTTACCACTGAGAAATAAGCAGGTTCTTAAATCACAAATATAATGCATATGAGGGGCTCACAAGCATGTTTATTGGTATTCTGACTAAGCAGCTGCTGAACTTCTCTCTGTCAGGCAGAAAAGCGCACTGCAGCAAAGCCAGAGATCTTCTGGGGCAGGAAACCTTGACTTGTTGATGTACTTGAGGCTGTCACAAAGAGCCAGAAAAACAGCCTGACTGGTGCGGCCCTATGGAAATAAAGGCAAAGCTTCTGAGACCTAGAAGTTACACAGCTCCTTTTTTCCTCCAGCATTACTGCCCCACAGTTCTACCTGAACAGCTGTTCTTGTCAGGACCGTAAGACAACACAGGCCAAGGAAGGAAAAGTGAATCCTATCCTTACTTATGGAAAGGCACACAAGCATGAAAACTCATTTCTCTGCACTGAAGTTATAGCCATGTAAAAAATTACACCAAGAATAAAGCTCAGATAGTAAGGATTCCGAAAGCATTGTCAAGGCATGTCCAAGGGTGGTTGAAGAAAGACAGTATTTGTGCCACATGACAGTCTACAACCCACCTGGAAGCCTCTAAGGAGATATGAAAAGAGCAGCTGTGAGTGTACTAAAGAGTGGCACACCTCAGAACAGCAAGCCCAAAAGAACAAATATTAACCTTTCATGGTTGTCACAAACATCACATTTTAAAATCCTTCATGCCAGGCCACCAGAATTCCCACTACTGTATTTTGCTATGCACTAAGATTCAGTGAACGGGTCAATTTTTCTAAACCAACTCTCCTATAACTGGAACACAGACAGGAAACAGTCTCCCTCTTCCTCAGCCAACAAGCAGGTTCAATGACCATCACTTACACCATGTTAACTTTTCAAAGTCACAGCAAAAAGCTCCAATGTTCAGTATATGCCATGCTGCTGAACACATCCTCCCCTTTTGTGACTCCAGGCCACCCTCTCCTTTTTCATCCTATCTTCTCGGCTTCACATGACTCCACCTGACCACATAAAGCTGCTGCCACCAGCTTAGCCTAGAGACTGGACTGCCAGTGAAGCAGCAAGAGTTGCAAGCTGTCTGACACCTCACAACTGCTCTAGCTCTTACTTTAGATGTTCCCTTTCTGCTTGGCAGAATATTGGGTTGTACCAGCTTGCCCACAAGAAGGCTTGCAATGCCATTTTCCCTGGAGTCCTATGGGGCCTTTAAGGAGTAAAGAGTAAAGGAGTAAGAGTTGCAGTCACAGATCCACACATTCTAAAGGACTAAGGATACTTAAAAACACCCAACTGTAACATCAAGACTCTCTTGCTTCAGCAGTCTTTCAAGGTAATTAGTTCATAAAGAGGCAAAACATGAAGACCACAAAGCTTCTGTTCAAGCAATACATGCTATGCATGCATGAATATTAAAAGATTATTTCTACTGCAGCAGTTCCAGGTATTTAAATGTAAAGGGTATTAACAGTAATGTTTTCTCATTAATTTGAAAATGCATTTTTAACTATCTTTGCTAACAAGGGCTATAAACAACACTCAGATCAGAAATATACCGTGCCTTTGATGCCTCATCCTTTAATAAAATACAACAAATTACACTCCCCACCCCTAAAGGAAGTTTTCAACTCAGCCTTATTTAATGAAAGGAGGAGCCCACATGACTCAGCTCCAAGCAAACATAAAGGAAAAGATTAATCCCTAGGTGGAGGTGTGTCCTTATAAATTCAAATCTTTTAATATTCAAAGACATGTCAAGGAGAATATTAGCAAATTAAGGCTTCATTAGCCTCCTGAAGTCTTGAAGATGGTTATTATGAATACAGACAATTTAAAAAAAAAAAATCAAGGTTTACAAAAGCAACTGAAATTAGAGTTAGCTCTGTATCTTCTTCTTGTTTGCTACTGCTGAGCAGCATCAAGATTAAGAATGTATCTAAAGATTGGGATTTTTAATCTTCACAGTCATTCAGCAAGATACAAGTGTGAAAGGGAAGAGATCTCTCAAAAAAATCTGTACAAAGGCAGGTTTCAGAGGAAGAAAAATACCTGACAGTAAACCACTCAGCCTCATGAAGAGGGTTTTATTTTGTTGTTGGGCTGTGGCTTGGTTGTTTTTCTTTCTCCATTAGATTAAAGAATCAAACATTTCTCATCAAAATCCAGAAAAATAAATTACAAGGTAGAGTATTTCACATGGGGGCTAACAGACTCCAAATGACATCTTCCACATATAGTTGCAAGCAACTCCTCTTCCCCCATCTCAGCCATGCCACACTAGCATTTCAGTGCAGAATACATCTCCAGCCTTGCTGGGAGGAATACTGAATTTCAAAGCAGCAGGAGTGCTTCTCCACAGATGTCACCAGAGGGCACTCTTTCAAATAAAGTGACCTAGCTTTAGCAAACTTCTGAGAAAGACTGGTCAACCCACAAGCAGGGACCTGCAGAGGCGGCACAAAACAGTAATAGTTTTGCTTCTGCAAGAGATAGTAGAAACAACGAAGTTGGAAAAGACCTCTGAGATCATTATGTCCAACCATTACCCCAGGACTGCCAAGTTCACCATTAAACCATGTCACTAGGGGCCTCAAAGATTTCCCTTAGGAAAAAAAAAAAACCCAAAACACCAAACAAACCCCACAAACAGCAAAACCACAAAACATAAATGCAATTTAATTATTTATCCCAGAAACTTGAATTATTTTGCAAAGTAACTTGAGACTTTGCTGGTAAAGGTCACAAGCAAGTATCAACTTCTGTATTATTACACTGTAGTAATTAATGGCACCAATTGATCTAAGCAGTTTTGGCACCCAAATGTGCAGACACAGGGCCCAAGCCAGTACAGCTCATGTAGAAGTGCCTGTGGAAGTCCTCTGGTAATATCAGATACACTAAACCTTACGATAATTCATGAAAAAAACACATTTACATTGTCAAAAGAAGTCTCTGGGAAACAATGCATTTTTCCACATACGATGTTGTTTAAGAAACTATTTGCATAAAGGTAATACAAAAGTATCAGCAGGATGAGCAGTTTTCAACCTTTGGTCCATATATTATTTCTAACAGTCTACTGAGACCCAATAAAGATTTTTTTTTTAAAAAAAAAAAAAGCTGGTGAGCTGAAGTTCATTAAACAAAAACGTGCACAACCACGAAAAACACAGTAAGTTTGTATATCAAAAATGTTGCAAACCACTGTTTGACACAAAGAAAAAATTAAGCCCATTTCACTTACAAACAAAACATCACCACAATACTACTAAAAGCAAGTCAGCAGCAAAGGCAGGCAGTGATAAGAAAATAAAATAATCATTGTACATCCCATGACACATTCCAATCAGGAAACTCAAAAACTGTAGGCCTACAGAACATGTGATTGCTTTATCCTATTTGATAAGAAATAGCCCCCCATCTCTGCTATCTATAATTACAAAACCCCATAGTTTAGCACAGGAACAGAATGGGAAAGATAAGGGGAGGACAGGAATAACACCTGTGTGCAAAGACACCTTTTGTCAGTACAAAGATCTCTCAAATAGATAAACATACCCGCAGAATTTCACCAAGCCAGTAACTACTATTAAACACATGGGGAAAAGTGACTTCAAACTACTGCCTATCATCATCACCACTTATCCTGGTTTAAATTTATCTAATTGCTTTTCCAGTACCTGCTGACAGGAAAGAAATATACCAAGCACTCTTGATGTCAAATAAATAGCACCTACTTGTCCACCTTCTAAAGCAGATTTCTGTCTACAGCAAGGCAATGCATTCCCGGCGCTCTGAACTTACCTATTTTATATAAAAGAAAAACTGTGATGTGGACACCGTGAGTACCCCTCTCAACCCCACCCAGCCCGGGGTCTTATTGCCCTGCACTTCCTATCATCTTAACTTGGCCTCACTTAATGGGAAGGTGTCCCAGCGCCCCGGGAAAGGCTTACTGGATAGCACTATCTCTCAGCTACACCCACCCTCCTCCACCCTGGCGTCTCTCAAGGCCCCTCTCAGGCTCCACCGTAGCACAGCCCCGTGACCCACGGAGGAACACGGCTCTACCCCTTTACATACACCCCACACCTCCTTTGCCGGAGTGCGGCTACCGCCCCACACCCCAAGGCCTCACGAAGGGAGGACCGAAGGGAGCAGCTTCCACCCACCCCACTCTCTGGCCCCTCACGCAGGTAGCGTCGAGGGGAGAGGATAAATGGTTGGAAGCGCGCTCCAGGCTCGCCCTACAGCCACGCACCGCTCCATCCTGCAGCACGGCCGGGGGGCCCGGGCAACGCCGTCACGCGACACACACCCCGAACACGCTGCAGAGGGAGAGGGCGCTGTGGAGCCGCCGGCCCGGTCCGCGGGGTCAGCGCCCCGTTCCCCGCCGCCCCCTGTGTGAGGAGGCAGGCGACAGGTGGGCAGCAGACCGCGCGGCTCAGCGAGTAGCCGGCCGACGGCGCGGTGGCGGGTGGGGGCCGGGACCCTCCCCGGATCTGGGAGGGAACCGTGCGCCTCCAATCCCCGGTCGGCAGCTCTTCAGGGCCCGGCGCGCTTGCCGTGGCTAAACCTCCTTTTCTCTCCTCCCCCGAAGAGCCGGACAATAAGTCCCACCGCAGCTCCCTGCGGAGGCGGGCGCCGGCCGCGCGGCTCCCCCTCCTCTTTCTCCTCCCCACGACAGCTCTACTCACCTGCGAGAGGAGGAAGGATGAGCGGGGGCGGGTGAGGATGGGGAAGCCGCTCCGGCTGCTGGAGGGGCTGCGGGCTGCGCTCCGCCCGCGGGCCTCGCCGGTGTGGGGCGGGGACTGGCAGCAGCACCACCACAAGCACGCACTCCCTTCTTCACACATACACTCGGGGCGGGGGGGGTGGCTGGCTGGAGGCTCGGCGCTGGCCGCGCATGCGCGTCAAACCCCGTTGGCCCGCCTCCTCCCGTGTGGCGGAGCGCCAGCGTCGGGCGCGGACTGCGCACGCACCGCCCCCGACCGAGACCAGCCGCCCAACGGCCGCCGAGCGCGCTGCGGAGGGGGCGTGCCCCAACGCCCGCGCTGTTACCGTAGCGAGGAGGGGGCGCGCGGGGCAGCCTGGCTGTGGGGAGCGGCTCTCGCTACCTCCGCCAGGCGCTGCCTCCCAGTGGGAGGTGGTTCCGCGCTCTGCCCCCTCACGGGGCCTCTGGGGCAGTGCCCACCTCGCCGCCCCACCTCTCGGTTTGCCGCCGCCTGCAGCTTCTGCCTGCCCGCTGTCAGCCCGAGCGGTGCGTGCGAGCGGCGCGGTGCTCCGCCGCCGGCGGTAAAACCGGGGGGAACCGCAGGCACGGGAGGACAGACAACTCAGCGGGATGTGCAGCTCCCCTCGTTAGGAAAGACGGCCGGGGCAAGGGAAGGGACCGGCTCAAAACAAACCAAAACCAACACCAACCAAACGAGACAAGCCCAAATAAAATAACAACCCCCATCCAAACATTACATTGCTAAGAAATCCATTCGTTCAGAAGTAACACGTTGCAAGGACTTACTAGACTTTTCCTGCTCTCACAATTGCTCGGTGACTACTAGAAGAAAGCAAGGCCCTCAAGGGGTTTGCATCATTTCGGGAATGAAAGTCCACAGAAACCCACCAGGTTTTGCAAGAATTGCCATAAAGTCACCAATGCTGGCCATGCTGCTGTGATGGAGACAGGCCTCGGCATAGCCCACGTACACCCTGCCAGGGTCATTACAGTAATTAATAGCTTGTATTTGTACATATGCAGAAGGATCTGCGAGCAATGCAGTAAACACGCTGCTGAAGGGGGAAGCAAAGGTAATTTTTTGGTAAGATACTTGCTTTCACTTAAAGCAGGAGACAAAGTATCTAATAAAAAAAGCTGCTCAACATTTCTCATCAGTCAGTGGTGGATATAGGGTTAGACAACAAATTTTGAAAGATGATTTACAAGCCTCTCATTAAATGCTTCCAGAAGAACTGCATAATGGAGGTGTGAGGAAGAAGTGATGTCATGGATCAAAAACTAATAGAGATTAAACAGGAGAATGCATGATCATAGTCATTGTGAAAAGCCTAAAAGAGTAAGATTTTTGAAGGTTTTGTTTTAAATGTCCTTACAAATAATCTAGAAAAGGGCTTGGAGTGCCATTCAGTACTGATAAATAGTCATCAATGCAACACAATACATACTGGAGGAAAGAAATGTGTTAATATATTATAGAGGGGTCTAAACCAAATGTTATAGTTTAAGAAATACACAGGCATCCTAGGCAATAGTTCAGTGGAAATCTCAGTATCTGAAAACAGTCATGCATGCAACATGTCAAGGTATAACATGGAGAAAACCAAAGATGTTTGGCTGTCATCATTTCATATCCAGAAGGGTTTTAAAGAATGAGTGGGAATGAAAATGTATGTTAGGCTGTGAAACTGAAATGCTCAATTCCACTAAAGTGCTGAAATGCCAGTTTTACACTAGAGCCCCATGTTTAGTTGCTCTTCCCTTATGATTCTGAAAGCTTTTCCAAGATACCACCTTCCAATATTCAATTGGCCCCTCTGTACATGTAGCTGATGTTCCTCATTATTTTATAGGGACAGTTTTTCTCCATTATACTAAGTATTCAATTTTAAATTCATTATTAGTTGAATACTGCAGCTGTGGAATGAAATATTCAAATCACAGGAAGCATCAAAAATGGAGAAATTACTGGATGAAAATATGTGGGAAAACGGTTATAATACAGAAAGCTGCTGTCAAAAGTAACAGGAAACCTCTGTCGCTTGTGACTGACAGACTGTGAGGGAATGGGTGCAGAGGGACAAACCCAAGTAGACATGGCTACATGAATCAATCCGGATGGACGTGGCCAAAAATGTTACAGCCCACATGACATCACTCTTACCATCAGCACTTTTACCTGAGAGAACAAATTTAGAAATAGTATTGTCAGCCACTCTGCAGATAAGTATTCTTCTGAACAATTATTTACTATGGTTTGCAGAAGTTATTTTTAGGCATACTTATCCCAGATTTTATTAGCAACGATTATTTATATAATTCACTGATTAATAAAGAAGTTAGAGGATAACTAGCTTCACTGTACATAGAAACCCTTGAAACTATATAGGGTTTTGAAGGCAATAGCTTGTGTCTTTGACATTATCCTCCAACCGAGAGAATGAAAATTTATGTATATTTCTAATTTCACAGATCAGAAACATTTTTCCATTAGGCAACATAAAATATGTGTGCTTCCATACACGAAGCGCAGTATGTTTGCAACAGCAGCTATGATGAAATGTTGAGACTACAGTCCAAAGCACTTGCTATTGTAGAATCTAAGGCTGTAAAAATGCCAGCAGAGTACAGTCCCTATTTGTTATACTTTCATTAATAGAGACTATCTTAAGCGTTTTAGATTTAAAAAAAAAAAAATTTGTTGCTTTAATCAGCTTTTCTTGCATAGATTACAAAACAAATTATTCTAAACACTTTAAGGAAAAAAGACAAATGATATTTTATTATGACTAAATGTATAATTCTGCATACAAAGCCCTGGAATTGAAACCATACATCAATATAAAATCTAATTAATTTTCTGCCTTTCAGCCAAGCTTCATGTATACTGCAGAAAAGATACTTCTTAATCTTGTTTTGGTAACTAATGATTTGAAAGAGTATAGCTTACATTTTGGCATATAGTTAGCACTTCATTGATTACTAATTGCTTGCTAAATGAAGTTCTTCTTACATTGCCTGAATCTAGAAACAGTTATTATCATAAAAAGGCATTAGTTAAAATCGATTTGATAGGAGATGTCCAAACCGGATAACAGCTAAAGCATATAATTCCCTAAGGAATGAAAATACAGTAGAAAATATTTTATTTCTATGAACTGTAAGTGCTATGCTCTATTGTTAATCTTTGACTAAGATATTCTGTGGCTGCACTTAATTCACACAGTACGACAGGAAATACTAAGGAAATGTAGAATATTGCTAAATTTACTTGTTAATTTATGAGAATAAAATGATATAATTTTCTGTTGAAACTGTATAATTGTATCTTAAGACTGCTTTGTAGTGCTGAAGAATGGTTGCAGTACCTGCCACCTTAATTTTGTTATTTCCTGATTTTGGAAAACTTACCAATACAGGTCTTATGTCTAAAAAGGTAGATAGTCTGTAATAATGTACACCTACACATTCCTACTTTTTTGATCTATAATACTCTGTGGTGTCCTTGCCTTTGTTCTAGGTAAAATAGCAGTCAGAACTGGATAAATATAACATTTCTGTAACTATTACCATCTTCCTCTTTCCTTCTGGAGGATGTTTACATTTAATACATGATATACACATGTATCTTCTACCCTTTAATAAGTAGAAAGAGCTTCCAGCTTCAGCCATTACAAATGGATTTTTTAGTTGGTTCAGTTAAACTAGAAACTAAGCATAAAAAAAAATTTCTAATGGATAAAAATGTCCATACGAGAGAAATCTGGTTCAACTAAACACTAGACACCTTACAAGTTCAGAGTTCTCAGTTTGAGGAATTAAAATTTACCAGGAATGCTGTAATGAAGAATGGATGCATGCTTCACAGCTGCTCAAATTCAAGATGCTCAACTGATGTGCTAACACTTGCTTCTATAGGCATGGTGATCAATGCTAGAACACATCCTTAGTTTGCACATCTACTTGTTTCTCAGTTCCAGAAATAATGAAGGGATAAGTTGGAAGTACAACAGCATAATAGCAGTCTGAACTGGTTCTAGGTTTTTCTTAGTATTTCTAAAATCACAACTTTTTGAACAGTGTATCCAAGCAGCAGTTTCTGAATTCACCCAAATGTACATGTAAATACATATATACACATGCATATAAAAATAAAGAATGTGTGTGCATGCACACACACACTTCAAAAGGACTTCCTTTTTATATCTGCAAAGCGTTGTTTTACTAAGGTTAACAAAGGTTTTTCCACATGTCTCAGCAAGGAAGCCACACACAGATAACATATTTCCTCACTGTCTCTCACATAAGCTATAGATTTTCCCATAGGAAGAGAACACTTTGTTGTGTTGGTTTCCTATGCTCCAGATGTATGAAAGTCAGAAACATGCTTTGTGTTAGAGCCCTGCGAGGAGCCATTTGCAGCAGGGCCAATGCTGATAGTAGTGGAAAGGGAGCTAGAGGCAAAGAATGGATTGGCAGCACAGAGGCTGAGTACAACTGTCCTTTTTCTGCTTTCCTAGTATCCCTGTATATCACAGGAGACAGTACATAACTAGAGACAGTACTTGTAAACTGCTTAATAGAAAGCCAACACCATTTATTATGTTGTACAAGTACCTATCTACACATTTTCCATAAAGGAAGAATATGTTGGGATGCCTAAGTGATTTATACACAGTATGGAAGTAGCACAAACACAATGGTTTACAAGAGGTTTTAATGACTATCTGAAGGGGAAAGATCCCAAATATGGACAACAGCAACTGTTAATTGAAACTAGTAATATTTCATCTATGTAAACAAAGTAATGATTACGTCGACCACAAGACTTCAAGAGATTTATTTTCCAGACTCCCTAATGTGGTTACATCTGTCTCCTGCTTAAATCCTATGTTCTTGCCATCTGCTTCAACACATTTTTTTCCAACATCAAGCAGTAATTAAACAGCTATTTGGAGAATTAAAAAAGTCTTTTTTCAATTTTTGAGTTTTTTTTTTTTTTTTTTTGAGTTGACAACTGGAAAAAAATTTAAACAACTAAAACCACACCTTCTTGGCTCTCTGTGGTTCCTGTGATACTAAATGTTATGAATGAGGTGCTCAACTTCTGTTTCCAGTAATCTTTACATTTGACCATGAACAGGAAACATTGCACCCACAGTGTCAATGTAGCTTCATTATAGAGTGTGATAAATCACGAGCACATTAAGTTGATACCATTTAGTTAATCAGTCAAATTGTTGTTAAGAGGTAACGCTATATGGGCAAATCAGGAAACACTCTGCTTTAAGAAGAAGGAAACTTCCTACAATTCTTCAGTTGCACCATGGGACGCCTTGCAAGTTACATGCCTTTGAGATGTGTTGTGTACTTAGCTCTCTGCATCCACATATGGAAAAGGGGGAAGGATAGAGGCATAGCTCACTCTCTTTTTAATCCTAAGAACTGGAGAAATTTGACGGATCCTGTGGTCCTGCCTTCTGGGCAAGGCTATAGCCTGCCTGGTCCTCACGTGGGTCACATTAGTTAGGGAAGCACTTTACTCTGCATCCATCATTCACCATACTCACGGAATGGTTGGTCACAATCCATCTCTTAGTGCTTATTGGGAACCTTTACATCCTTTAAAGGTATTAGAGATATACTAAGCATCTTGTTACTTGTTATACTAGAGGCACAATACAATAATAATACTGTCATAAACATACTAAAAATTTACCTCATCCTTTCTCTAATGGTTTCCTAATTGTTTTTTTTTTCCTTTTTTTTAAACTTTTTCTTCCTCCTATATAGAAGAAATTATGGATTTCACCTCATCATTTCTGAGCTTCATAGGAAGTGACTGGATTTGGTACTTACACTTTTTAGTCTTTGCTCTTTTGGTTGATTTACTATGCTTCTCCTCTCCCCTGCAATTACAATTGCTACTACTTGCAAAGAAGGGAAAACAGAATTTTTTTCACTGTTTATAAAACACTGTGAAGTATTTTCAGAAATAATGCAGAACAATGCAAATCTATGATGTCTTTTTTTTATCTATAGTTAATAATCCTTGTCTGAAAATCTGGAGTATAAAGTCTACTAGCATAAATAGGTGCAGCTCCATTGAAGGCCTTTTGATCCATTACTGTGGGTAGTCAAGACAGTTCAGCTTTAGATTTAATAAATACGATTGCTTAAATTACTAAAATAGTTGGTTTATATATTGGTTTACAGCCAGTATTTTCAGAATTATTCATATAAATGTCTTGGGAGTACTTTTAGGATAAGCAGAGCAGCAAGCCATCACCTGCAGTAGTTTATATGTCCTGCTCTGTAAATCTTATCTGCTGATAATGTCTTTGGTATCATCCTAGTGCATGTAAAGTGGCTTGTTGGGAGCTGGAGTTAGATGGAATAAGTACTCTGATGTTATGCTGCATTCCTGATTAAATGAAAATTAGGAAGCCAAGTTATAATATAATTTTAGTTACTTATTTTCAAATGAACAAAAAGACAATGCCTCAGGTACTCCATAGTTTCCTCTGTACCTCAGGCATTACTAGGATACTTGAGTTCAGTAAGAGTCAGGACATCTAGAATATGGTCAATGTTAGGACTTAGCAAATAATATTCAAGATCATTTACATTAAAACAAAAAGTCAAAACAATATTTAGAAAAATATCTACACAAGGTTTCAATATTATCTACTAGAACTGAGAAATGCATGTATGAAATTAATACGGGCTTCTAGACCCAAATTCTCTCTACAGATGAGAGTTTTCATATCAATATAAATACTATGGAGAATATGGAGGCTTTTCAAAATTTCATTTTAAAGAGAAAAGATAACCATGACATTTTCATAGCCTTATAATAGCCGTGCTCAAAAATCACTCTAGCTTTCATCAGAATAGTTTATTTTACATGAGAATGGAAGGGAAAAAAAAAAAAAAAAA